>JAVQJG010291670.1:0-12501 GCA_036024015.1 Craterocephalus amniculus | reverse complement strand
GATTCAAATGTTCTACACAGTCCATAGATTAATTAAAACCTGGTGTAAGATTTGTGAAACCTTTTTTCTATTTGTGAAAATGCAAATTAGGCTCATTTCTGTTTATTTTCCTGCACCTAGACCACATCAGGGCCAGATCTGATGGGAGAGGATGGAACAGCCTGCCTGCAGTTCCAACCTCAACCCCATTGGGATCTGTTAGGGCCCGCTGTCCGTGCCAGAGTGTTCAACACAACCACACTGGCTGACTTATGACAAATACCAGAGCAAGAATGGGATGCCATCCCACAGCAATGTAGACCAAGCTGGTGACCAGCATGAGAAGATGGCAGGCTGCTGTGGCTATGTGTGGATCTTTCACATGCTATTGGAACCCGTTTGTTATATGTACAAATTTTTCAACTTTTGTTCAGATTTCAATCATTTTATCCAATAAATCACACTAAACAAGAGTGTACAACAGAATAAGCTGTTTACCATGTGCAACGTGCATACTCTGCTCCTCTTCCCACTAATGCAATTTCTCTATAAATATGAACTAAAAAGCCTTTCAAACAGTATAAGATTTAATGTCAAGAAGATTTGTTACAACAAAGAAATCATCCACAGAACAAATTATTTTTTTTGCCATGTTTCTGAATGAATGAAGCAAATGAACAACAGCCATAAAAATCCAGATTTCTGAGAGAACACAAGCGCCTCAACAGGAGGCAGAAACTGCATTATTTGAAATGTCTAGCCAGCAGACAGAAGGAGCCTGACAGATCTCAGCAGAACTCAAAGCTCCACATGAAAGCTTTGACATACTGTGAGAGTAGCAGTCAGTGGAGAAACCCCAGGCTGACTTCTGCAAGAGGAGGAGGGAAAACTCAGGCACATCACATCTCGACAAAGTAATAATGTTCAGTGTCCCTACTCAAGTTAGATCCTGACTTTTAAGATCTCAGTTGGTGTAATTTATAAGGGTTATAATGTGAACATTTACGAGCAAGACAAGGCATGACATTGGTTGATCTAGACACATTTGCCTTTTTAAAAATATATTTTCAAGCACATTCATCCAATCCAGATGCTTTTTTACAGGACTTAAAGCAATTCTCCAAAACAGCTGCATCTACTGGAAACAGCCATATAAGAAATAAAGCACTCCTCATTCAGTCAGGGTTTTCATTTGGTCCTTACTAGGTGTAAAATTACACATGCATAACTTCAAATGAACAGCATGTATCATATCACACTGTCATTATTCATTGAACAAAAACTTAATCTAGGTACCGAAGTTCATCCGGCCATTGAACCCCCTTAAGCAGTAATAACCTAAGCTAATGGTTTTCTGTATGACGTTATCAAGGCAAGGCAAGGCAAGTTTATTTATATAGCGCTTTTCAGGTCCAAGACAATTCAAAGCGCTTTACATACAACATAAGAATTACAATAAGATGAACACAAAATCATTTGTATCAGTCTCTCTCATCGTTGTGGAGGAATTTTGGCCCACTAATCTTTACAACATTGCTTCAGTTCATTGAGGTTAACAGGCATTTGTTTGTGCAGAGCTCTCGAAATTTCATAGCATTTTGGTCAGCTTGAGGTCCGGACTTTGACTGGGTCACTGCAACATCTTGAATCTCTTACTGCTGTTTGGGCTTCTTGGCATATTGCGAGACTAAATTTCAGCTAAGCTTTAGATGGCCTTACATTTGACTCTAAAATATTGTATTTAGACGAGTTGAGTCTACTTGGATATGCTGTCTTTGGGTTTCACCAACATGGTGCTGACATTTGTCCAAAACATCATTCCTAAGGTCTTCTGGTTTGTGAAGATGCAACATTGCATCAGTGGTTCTTGTTCTTCTTTCTCCCTACAGCTCTTCTTGATATGCTGTGTTTAAGTCTTTTTCCAATTCTAATCAAACATTGTCATAATCCAAGCTGTAGAGTCAGAGATGGAGCGGTTCCTCTATGCAATGTAGACAGTAGGGCTGGACGATATGAACCAATTTTCATATCTCAATAATATGATTAAAATTCCTTAATCACAATATACAATATATATCTCAGTATGAATCTTTTTGGTCAAGTAAACAAAGAGACGGTTAATATTTATAGCCTTGAGTGCTAAATGTGCTAAATTTATTAAGGATCAGAAGCACATGTGCATTAAAATAAATGATTGAAAGTAAAATATACAGTATGTGTATTAAAATAAGGAAAGCTTATATTAACTTAATTACAATATTCCCTTATACTTTATCTCGTGAGACAAAGACTCCATTTAACTGAAAATCTCGATATATTGCCCAGCCAAAGCCAGATGTCCACTAATAAAACCAGAAACTTTCTCGAAGGTTTCACTTGTGAAGAAACTTTCTCACCATGGGATGTTTGACTCTAAGCTGTTTGGCAATGGCCTTATAATCCATCCAATAAATGATGTAGAGAAACAATTTCTTCTCTTACAATTACTGATGTCTTTCCTCCTTGCCTTTGAGTTTTATACACGTATGTGAACACTCCAGTGCAGCAAATGGACATCTCCTTAGCTCTAAATTAGTCTTAACTACGGAGGCATTAAGGTCAACATACTTTACAACGCATATTATTCACAACTGCAAAGAAATGAGAACTGTGAACAGAAAAGAGCTTTATTCATGGATCCAGATCAAAACGTCCACCATGATGTATCTATCATACATAGTTGCACAAGAATTTGGATCTAAATTGATGCACACTGAACTTTTATGATGCATGACGCTCAAATCCTTTTCCCACTACTTTCCTAATCAACGTAATGACTTCTGAACATATTATCGAACTCTAGTGTTTACACTTATTACAATGGATGAGATGAAAGAAAACACAATTCATTCCAGTTCTTTCCAAAAGCTTCACTAAAATGCAATCACAGACAGAAAGCCATCTGAGAGTTGTGCAAAAAAAAAGAAGAAAAAAATCCATCATCACCACAAACTCTAATCACTGTAAACAACTTGGTTAGATGTGTTCACAGCTGGCAACTCCAGCCTGCAGAGTTGAAAGACATCCAGAGACGAACTTGAGGCTGAGTCTTGCATGGCACCAGAGATCATTCAGATAGACCAGCCTGTTTCATGTGAAACGGCTCGGCCATCATATTTTATTTATATACATCATTTAAAAAGTAGAGTTTTTCCAAGCTTCTAAGACCAAAGTTGACTCGGTTTGTTTTTCACTGCAAAAGACACAGAGATCAGCAACATTTATATAGTAGTAATAAAAAAGAAATTAACACACTTTGATCTCAAACCTAAAGACATTAAAGCAGCATCCTTTAAGAGTTAAATTCCATGAAGTCACATGACTTAAAATCACGGCAGTAGGATAAACATCTCACCCTGTACCCCAAAGCTTACACCAACACGTCAAACTATAGATAAATCTCAACAGGCAAGGGAATAACCATTAAAACAAAGATTGGCAGGGGTAATTATGTTTGCTTCACATTATGTTATCTCTAACCCAACGGGGCTCCTCATCTATTTGGGAAAACGTACAAGAAAATCTAGAGTATCTTTATTTACATGTGAAGAAGTAAGGAATGGCACAGGAAGACAAAGTCACTGAGGAGTCAAACAGCACAGAAAATAAACCAGCACAGGTGACTATGGCAACAGATGAAGTCAAAGTGCAGAGTCGCAGTGATTCTGAATTAATGAGCAGGGATGAGGTCCGCGTTTCAGGCTACAGTTAGGAGGCACTGAGGTGACGCTGAAATCGGGAGGGTGGTGGAGGAAACAAAGCGCTCATTCAGAGGAAGATGAGCTAAAAACAAGCTGGAGTAATAACGCGTTACTAGTACAGGAACTCCTCTTCAGTAAATGTCTGTGATGCTGGGAGGAAATGGATCTTTGGGTCAGATGCTGACAGCTTGGTGGAGAAAAGACGAGGGAGGGAGGGAGCCGGTGTCGTCTTGTAGTGTTGCCGGCTCTCTGTGGGCGGATGAAGAGATCTGCCTCCTCACCCGCTGTTCAGTTTCCAGTGTAGAGATCCACAGTGCTGGAGCTCAAGCCCCGGCTCTCCCTGAAATTACTGCCTCCTCGAGTCTGACAGAGAACACAAGAAGAAATTCAACATCCCGAGAAAAAAAGCCCAATTTGTTTAAATCATTTTTTAAAAGATTGAATAAACTTTTCTTCACCTGGAAGGAGTCGTCGCTGGTTTTGTTAAGGTAATTCAAGGAAGCAGCTCTCTTCATGCTGGTGAACGAATATGAAGAATATTGAGAAAAGAAAAGCAACATAATGATGCTAAAACTACATCAATTTATTTTGAGAATTAAAAAGACTTTCTACAGATAAGACCACCTCCACAGTCCTGCCTGTAATAAATTCATGCTAGTCTGACAAATCTTTTTGTTTATTTGGCCATTACTTGGTGCTGCGAGGTTCAGGAGGTCCGTTGCCCTGCAGCTTCTTCACCAGCAGCTCACTGCTGCGACGTAAAACCTCTCTGAGCTTTCCCAGAGAGCCACTGCGCTGGAGGGCCCCGCTGCCATCCTGCAGACACACACACTCATCACCCCACCTGTTCACCACCGACAGTGTGCTCAGTCTTCATTTCATGTTTGAAGCTTTTGCAAACAACTCCGTCTGTGTGAGTCAACCTGCAGCCAGAGAGCATGATGATGGCTGCATAGGTAAATATATCCATGACATTACACATTGTTTATTGTTACAACAAATTTTCATCCCAAGAGTTCCTACGATGTGTATTACTGACACACAGGCATCAGCTGGGATAAAAATCAACTCACCCATGCCTCTTTTTTTTTTCAATGAAAAAAAAAAGCAATACATGGAAGTATTTCCTTACTTCAACTAATAAAATCAGCTTTTCTATAAGATTTAATCTCTTTACTCAACAAGAATGTCACTTATAAGAAAATGTAATTGGCATTTGTAACATGTGGTTTTTAGATCAAATAACAGGAACGTGATAGGGAAACTCACCAGTTAGTCAAAGTAACTTATCCATCCATCCATTCACCTTTTATCTGAGTAATTAGTAACTACTAGCTGCCCTGCTGCACAGTCATTTTAATCACTGACCAGTAAATGCAGTGTTTGTTTATTCTTTTGGCTCTGGAGGTGCATGTAACTTATTACTTTATAAGCTGTGATCTTCATCATGCACTTCAGGTGTATCACCAGCAGGGGGACTTGTGGGTAAATATATGGACTTAGATGGTGCTACTGAGAAATAAACAACCTCTTGGGTTTTCTTCCACGGGTGAAAATACTTAATAGTCTTCATCGAATTCAGAGAAAAGACAAATTTCACAAATGAAAAACTTTATTTGAGAATACCAACAAGTGTTGATGCAATAATCTTCACAATGCAGAATGGTGAATATAATGCAGTCCTACTTACTAAGATAGTGCTTAAAGACCTTACCATTTAATGTTCTTCCACTTAAGGAAACAGAAGTCACACTATATATGTCAAGAATAGACAGTTCAATAAATAAGCATTCCACTAATACAACAATATTGGCATAATTATGTGATGAGCACAGTCATTTCTTTTGTTAAGAGTTGCATTAGAAGTATAGGTGTACTCATGGGGAGGAATGAAGAATCAAGGCAAGAAGCATACCGAGAAGCTGTATAGTGAATGCACTTGTCAAATCTAGAAATACAGCCTACAATTACACTTCCGAGATGTTAAAGTAATTTACATTCAGTTAGTTTAACATCTGAAATAACACGTTGACCGTGAGGAAACACTCGCACTGTAATTCTGGTGTCCAATGAAAAATAAAAGACATTTTTCACCAAAATCACAACTGTGTATGAAAAAAGGCAACACTCTGTTTTAGCTTTGTGTGTAAAATACAGTATCCATAGCCAGTGTGGGCACTGTGACTGTACCACTGAAACATACACAAATACACATAATTTACTGGAAAGACATCTGTCCAGTTATAATTACACTAGCTTGTACTCCTACAACAACAAATCCAGGTAATTTGGGGCATTTACATATCTATAACTTCTTAGATCCATTATTATTATTATTATTATCTAGTAATCTCTCGGGTGGCTGCTACTTGTGCTAAATGCTCCTGTTGGTCTCTGCTATCATACTGGCTTCACAGCAGCAGCCGGTGTTGCCAATTCCCTTTGTAAATGTCAGAACTGTGTACATGCCACGGCAGCGCAAGGACACTGCAGCTGGCTGGAGCGACTTGGAAATAAACTGCCATGGCAACTGCAGCTTGCAGGGATCCAACAATATTTTCTGCCAGCTTTGGCCAATCTCATGTTGTCCTTTCTGGTCTTTCGCAATATATCACTGCTTTCATATCAAGCAACAAAATATTTGAAAGCAAATTAAAAAATGTAAACAATAATCATACAAATAACAGGAAATCTATATAGAAGAAAATAAAAGGCATCATTCCCTTCTCTCTTCCCTCCAACCAAGCTGCAGAAGCTTGATGTCAAACTATGAAGTACCATTCATGGCATTTAATCACAGGCATTAGTTAAAAACTATAAATGCTCAAAATAGCAGAATAAATGAAAACTTACAAAACAAAACAGTATAACATTTATGGCTAAATGCAGGCAACAAGCTGACGACTAGCTTTGAGGTCAACATTCGCTTCTTGGCCTTGATAACTTGGATCAAATGAACTCTAGGTGAGACCATGCAGAGCAAATAGTGGAAATGATTCAATGGCAACATGTTTAATCTAAAGTGATTGTAACTGTATGTTGGACTTCCAATAAATAACTTACCAGCTTCTCTAGCAAAGAGAAATCTAGTCTGGCCCTCTCAGAAATTACAGATGGGCGCTGATGAGAGGATAAGGTGCGAGTGACTTCCTCACAGGGAAAGATTACACACACACACACACACACGCCCAAACACAATTACGTCTTTTAAAGTTACGAGAGAAAGAGCTGAAGTAACATTTGTTGACAGAAGTTAGTGAGGGGGAAGGATAGAGAGAGGGAAAACGGACCAAACGCCCCAGCAGTTGTCAGATGAGCTAGGGACAGAGGTGACAACCAGGACAGGGGAGCTTTCTGAGTCTCTGCCGCAGGCGGCACCGGGAATGGTAGAGGAGCTGTCGGTTTGTTGGGACAAAGGAGGCCAGAGGGAACGACAACACACATCCCTTTGCTATTGTGTTTGGGGAAGAAGAGAAGGATGGAGGAATAATCTTGATGGCTTAGGCCTGATAAAAGAGAAAGAGAGAGAAAGAGACAAAAAAAGGGCACACATTGTGAGATTAAGAGATCTGGGCTGGGATTCCTATGCTAGATAACACCTTGGCAGATGTGAGCAGCTTGGCTGTTCTCCTCTACACCTGCACTGTCTTCCCTCACCAGATTTACAGCATTAAGGTGGATACAACTTTAATAAAGTGAGTGGTGTGAAAATGCTGCAGTATAAGAGCAGATTTTTTTCCCCATGAAAATTTTAAACTGCAAGTCAGATATGCAGTAGGTAGCTGCTTTCTGTCTCTGTGACTCAGCTGTTTTATTTCCTCCAGCCGGTGATTTTGCACAGTAGACAGGGGACATCTGCGGGTACCAGTACTGAAATGGGAATACTTATGTGGCCATTACACTGATGCTGAGGTGTGTTTGCATCTGAGTGGAAGAAATATTGGCTAAATTACCTTTTCATGGGGATACATCACAAAAATACTTAAATCGTTCTTAACTAGCCTGAACTGAAATCATGTCCCATTGACTTGATCCGTATTAATTGCATGAACATATGAACCCAGCCAAGTTTACTGTAATGAGAATTCGAAAGGAAGAGTACAATCCACTAAAATGAAAAGAAGAAATCTGATTGACAGGCTGATTGGTTGTCATGGCGAGAGGAATCAACAAAGAAACAGGTGAATGGTGAACAGGAGGGAAACAGCCAAAATGTGAAGTGTAGAAAGCATGCAGGCAAAGCAACTGCAGACACACACACACACACACTGTTAGTAAGTCAAGTTATGCCTTAATACAGAGACACGAACAGAAAGAGACAGTTAACCTGAACACAAAAACAAACTCCATGTTAAACAGCAGTTATGTGTTATAGCTCCTGGTTTACCTGAATGTTTGGACACAAACTAAATGAGCTTAAATTACTGTTGTCTAGATGATAAGTAAAGCACCCAGCATGAGTTTAATTATCTCATTCGGACTATGGAAACATCTTCTACAGCCTCTGAGTTGTTTCAGACACATGAATGTTCAGGTAACATTATACAGCAGGCGAGTCAAAGCCCTGACACAGAAATCAAATAAATCAGCTAATGTCTGTCAAGATGCAACCAGAGCTTCCCACGTCTATTTCCTAAAGTTACATGACAGCAAATTTACAGATGAATGGATGGATGGAATTTATTTAAAAAAAAAAAAAAGTCAAAAGAAAAAGTAACGACTGCAGCTTTCAGAAACAACCAGCGTTAGATGCGAGCATCCACAGAGTGAATTTAATTCCTCTCGCTGTGAGGTGAAAAATGAAATGCCAGCACGCACCCAGCATGCCGTCGCATGTCTCAGTGACAGACAGGCGCTCACTCGGATGAATACACATGCAGTGAGTTTAGCAGCTGTTAAGAGAAGCTGCATATGAGCTCCAATGCAGAAAAAAGCCTTAACAGTCACACAGACCTGCAAGTAAAAACCTCACACTCTCTACTTTAAGCAGACATCAGGTTAACAGACATTTCTCAGCCATGTGGAATTGCGTGGATCGCACACGGTCAATTAGTGTTAAGAGCGAGCCCGGCAGGCCTGTGCATGCATGTTTGGACTGGGTTGGTTCAGAGAGGCATGGCTGCTTTCAGTGAGGGGAGGGGCACGGGCTCAGGCGAGGCATCCCTGACAGCACAACCCCACCCGCTGCTTTATGCAAGATTAAAACTCACGATCATGTTTTAAGCTTTATTCATTAAAAAAAGACTCCAGTGAGTGAGTGTTTTATGTTTTGCCTGACCACGGCAACAATTTGGGGAAGGTGGGAATCTTATTTGTTTCTAAAGATGGAAACGTAAGATATAGTAATGGCGGCTTCAGATGAGATCCAGATGCATGGATGAATATTTGATATGCTGCCAAGGTGCCACAGACCGAGCTCGTGCCTTTTTGTTATGGCTTTACTTGTGCAGAAGCATTGTCAGCAACACAACCACTCATTCAAACGGGACATCAGGCTTTGGTTATATGCAACGACTGGAAAAACAAAAAAACAAACAAAACATGTAGTCCAAAGCAAACTGGGATGCTGTCAAAAAAAATAAAGGGTAAGCATGCCAAGACACTCAATCAGCTTTAGAACTTGTAAAATATAATTGCAGGTTAACTTCATGACAAAGAATATGGTACATTTGGAGGGCGATGTTGGGCTGGTACAGATACACCTTTATTCTGATGATGACGGACATTATAAATCAGGCTGTGCGAGCGCTTCTGTACAGTAAAAATGGGTCATCCTGACCTTCCTGTGGCAGATATGCTCTTAAGCAGCTTCCTAAAATTCTCCCATAATCTAAAGGGAGAAGCCAAGGGTCAGCTTCCTGCTAAACTTCCTCCTCTGTTAAAAAAATGTTTTCTAACATAACATGATCACCTCCTTCTTTGTAAATTCATAGGATGAACTCTACCAGCCCACACTCTTATACGCCGCCTGGTTTTTCCAGAGAATCGTGTTGATTCTACTTTAGTGGATTTGTACTCACCCCGTTCCACTCCACGCCCATACTCACTTCCTCGCCGGTCTCAGAGCCACTCTCGTACTTAACGCTGGTCAGGCTGTCCCTGCTCCTCCGCCTGTCTCCCTCCGTGTCCTTCAGTATCTCCACCACACGCGTTTGGTTGATGGGGTCGATGCCCTGAAGGATGCAACACACAGGGGCAGGAAACACATAATCAGAGCAAGCAGACATTAGTTGATGGATATGGGTGGGAGTTTTATGTTTTATGGAGGGTTTCCTGTCCCTTTAAATGTTTTCAAAGCACTGTCACAGAGACACGCAGACATTTTAAATGACAGTGAGGTTGTGAGATGGGTGTGGTGTTAGGGGAGAGGGGTGGAGGCTCTATGGGAGCTAACAGAAACAAACCACTTACTGTGTTACTCTGGATCCATAGCATTGTGGGAAAAGGGAGAGAAATATCATGAGATTTGCTGTCCTAACAGCGGGGACATGTTTCAGAGCTTTATAGAGAGCAAAATGACTCGTTTATTTGCAGAAATTTTAGCGGACCTGCTTGCGGGACCTCATGGCGCACTCCTCCAGGGTCTCAGCAGCCTCCAGCTTGCCCTGCCGGCGGTACAGGGCGCCCAGGTTCCTCAGGGTGGTGTTCACTGTGGGGCTGGATGCAAAAGACCAAAATTTATTCCAACATCATGTGACAACTGAGACTTAAAGGAGGAAATGATCTTTTTTCTTCATCAGGTGTTGCCAGGAAACAGTAAAAGCATGTCTGCCACTCCTACCTGTTGACTTTGCAGGCCTTGTACCAGCCGCCGTACTCTCCGTATGGGGTGTTGTCTCTGTGCTTGCCCTGGAAGTAAATCGGAGAACAGAGGAAGAAAAATGTGGTTCAGACTATATCAGCAGCATTTCTTCCGTTTACTGAAAACTTGGAAAATCCTCAGGGGTTATGTTGTGTGTCGAATATCATGCTGCAACAGGTTTAAATTTCACTCAAGGAAGTGAATAGCTTTTTTCTTTTCTCAGATGATGCATTTAAAAAGTAATTTAATGCGTATTCTGTTTGTTTTGATCTCGTTGACACAGATATGCATGACTACCGGATGCCCCTCACCTTGCTCATCTCCTCTCTTTCCTCTGCATGCATCCAGATGGGCTTGTTCTCGGCTGCAGACAGACAGACGGAGACATTGTCTACATATTGTACATTACAACCAGACTGCACAACACTGACTGGAAACCAGGGATTGGGTCGGCAGCTTTACTGATCTATGGACTCCAAACACTTCCTGATGGGAGTTGATTTTTTTTAATGTCTGGCTGGTAATGTGACATTTTATGATCACATATCCAGGATATTGAGGAACTGGTTTTGATAAAATATCAAAAGAATGTAATCTAAGATGATTATCTAGATGCAGTTTTGAACATTGATCGTGATCACATAAAAATGGACTTAGTAAACTATGATTCAGATTTAAGCATTTTTTTAAATTAAAGCTTTATTAAACATTTGGTAGATTCATTAAAAAAAATTAGACATTAAATTAGTGTTAATACAAAACAAGAACAAAAAGTCAATAGTTGTGATACAAAATAGAAAAAAAAGATCTCAAAAATGGACTAAAAATGTACTGTACAGATAATGTTTGTTTCTTTTAGGTATCTGTATCATATATTTTCATTAATATATAGATGAAAATCTCAAAAAGAAAGAATTTAAAACAATAACTTAATGTGGCTTCGTTTCATCTTGAAACCTGGAGGTTAAAAATGACTATTGATGTCACCTTGAATGAAATATCAAGTCTCTCAAAAATACACAAGATGCTTTTTCTCAGACTTAAGACTGCATCATAGCAAATCCCTTTAATTATCAAACAGTCAATCCTGTCTGGGAGGAAAACTAACAAAAGGTTTCACTTAAGCCAGGGAAGCATTCATCTTTCAAACAAGCAAGATCTATTGATTCCTCTGAATGCTGAGCACAGGCTCCCTGCTGAGAACGCAGCCCACTTTCTGCCCGTTTCTCCATCACAGACCACTAAGGGCTCAGACTGACAGCAGACAGAAAGTTAAAAGCAAAATATAAAAGATATACATGTTTTTAAGTGTAATTTAATGTAACCAACCACAACTTTCCTTGTAATAACTTTCTGTTTATTCATTCATATAAAGTTGACAAAAAAAGAATCTCCACCAGGACATTGTAAACACGATGTGCAATCCGCTGTTAGCTTCATCCGCTATGAGGCCTTACCATCAACAGATCCAAACTCTTTCTCATGAGCACGAGTCAGAATCTCTTTGTACAGAATTTCAGCCTCCTTGTATTTCCCCTGTTTAAGGAAGCAGGAAGCCTGAAGAAGAAACAAAGATGAAAGTTTATTTTAAGGTTGGTTGATACGGGGTTTCTGGCTCCAGATATGCAGTCTGATGCTGCCTTCATTTGCTGTCGTATTTATGATAAACACCAAAAACCGACGACAAAATTGCACATGAACACCCACTCATGTCGTAATTTCCATTGGGAAACTGGAAAGATTTTATGATACCTGAGTTGCCGAGATGAGATCAACTTTGACCTTTCAACATGACCAAGAGCAGCGAGATGATTGTTTTTGGTAAATATTACGTTATGCTAATGGTCTGTAGCATACTCAATGTTGTTGCATACATTCTTTTATATAGTATCTGCATTTAAACTAATGTCATTTTTAAAAAGAACTTAATCATTGTTCGCTTTTTGTCCACCATGTTTCTCTTCACAACAACATGAAATG
>JAVQJG010291643.1:0-10131 GCA_036024015.1 Craterocephalus amniculus | reverse complement strand
GTGTGTGTGTGTGTGTGTGTGTGTGTGTGTGTGTGTGTGTGTGTGTGTGTGTGTGTGTGTGTGTGTGCACGTGTGCGTGTGCATACGTGGTCTATATGTTGCCCATCTTATCTCCCCATTAGCCTCTTGCGCCCTGACCAGTATTCCCTCTCTCCCCCTCCTACTTTCTCTAATGGTTAATTTAGCTATGCTCGCCTGACATCTAGCCTATTCCTTGTTTAGTTGCCATGGCTACGCAGACCTATGGATTGCTCCCTTGCTCCCATGGCCTTGCTGTGCATGCTATAGATGTCTCAACTATTAGAGGGCAAATCTGCTAAACACAGAGCACATACTTTTTCCACACACAGACATTGTAGACTGTACAAATAAACAAGTTCTCTTTAAATTTTCTTTTTAAAATCAGATGTCTGAGTGGAATGATATCTGCAATTAAACTGCTGTTGGACTTCTGATTGCAATGTACTAAATGTAGCCGGTTAGGCATTTATGTTTTTTAGGGTATTTTTATTGTAGTTGTTTTTTCTCATAATACACTCTCATGACTAGAATATTATTGGTTGAAAATATGTGTATAATAAGAAATATTTTAAAGGAGCATGTTTCACACCTCAACAAGGTCAACCTCACTGTATTGATCCAAGCATAACTATTCTACATGATTTCAAAATGAGGTAAGAATGCTGTAAACTTTCTTTAGGTTTTGTTTTGTTTGTTTATTTGTTTTTGGTTGTTGTTTTTTTATAACTTCCCAAAATGGCAAATCTGAGCTTTATAGCAGCTTGCAGATAAGATCCAAAATAAGTCTTAACTTCAGTCTTCATCTCCAGCACCTTCCAAAACTTAACAAGATGTAAACCATAACTGCCTTGCTGTGTTCATTGTCAGCATGGGTGCATGTTGTGGGGCTTTGATTTAGTTTTTCCTGTTTTCAAAATTTGATATAATTATGCTTCACTAAAAACTTCACACTTTGTCATCAGTTTTGGTCATTGCACCATGTCCTGTTACACATGGGAGAATAATAGGGTAATAATAATAGGGTAGAGGTAGATGGCTGTGGCAAGGGGCTTCAGAGTCAGAACAAACAAACACACTTGAAGTTTTCATGCTTTTGTGGAAGATCTTGTTGCCTTTGAAGTTTTCACAATTGAAAGCTAAAGAGAGATGGAGAGACAAATGGGGAAAGAGAGAGCTACAACTGGGAGAGTAGCGAGGGAAGGAGAGCAAGTTACACAAGTGTGAAGCCCTTGAGTTGAAACTGTGTCTGCCTGGGCCTTCAGAGAGCAGATGATGGTAGCTTTAGTTTCTTTTGCAGAGCTCACAGTACTTTTGCCTTATATAACCCCTCCCATCATGCTTTTCCAATTATTTGGAGATTATTCTTAAGTATGCACGTTAAAATATAATGCCTGACATGTTCCAAAGTTGTGAAGGGGGCGAGGAAAGAAAGGACTCATCACGGACTGCACAAAAAGGAAATGGCTCTAACAAGTTTTAAGGATGTGGGCAATTATAATATTGTAAGGTATATCAGAGAGTTTAAGAACAAGGAGTCATCTTTAGGAAATGGTGAGCGAGAAGATGGACACATAAAGAGTCATGTAGCAACGTAAAAGCACACACAAACATATACATTTGTGTTTTTTACCCTTCCCCCATCCCAGATTCCCCCTAAGGTGCCCCTTATTCCCCTTCTCCCCTCCTTCTGCTTCTCTGCGAGGTTAAAGCGCACCTTCTCACTAAAGGGCTCTGGGGTCACGCATCTGCATGTGAAATGTGAACCCGCTGACATTCCAGGGCAGCCCTAAGCCGTGCAGTCCTTTTGTTCACTTGGGTGCCAGTGTCAGGTCTAACAAGCCCAGCAAAGGTCCCTGAGAGTGGAGAGGAGAGAAAGACAGGCAGATAGGCTGGTGTGTTGTTGATACCCTCCAGCCATCCATTTTCACATATGCCAGGGGGAAAATGAACAGTTATTGTAAAACCATTACTTTCTTATACATGACAGTCTGAACATACATTGTTAGCCTGACCTGGATGCTCCACCAAATGGCTTTGGGTCTGTTAAAACTAAGAGTGGAGGGGTGAGGAGGCCCATATATTGAATGAGGTCAAGGCAACCATACAAAAACAAGTTAGGTTTCCTTGACAACAGTGCAGACGTTAGTGACTGAAGAACCAGCGTTGGCACCAGAACTGATGTTTTCACAATTCGATACAATCCAGAAACCTTAATTTACTATCTGAATTGTTGTTTACAGGCTGGGTAACGTTTTTAATTTTTGACAACTCAAATAAACCTGGTATTTTTAACTTAAGAGAAGGTTTTCAGCGGACTTCAGTGGACATGCATATGCTTTTAAATCAGGCAGCACAGGGAGGTGCAGGGCTGGGGTCCTTTCAGCCTGTGAATTGAGTTCTGAGACACAAAGGGCAGCTATTCACCAGGCAGTGATGGACTTCACACCAGCCTTTATTTCCTCACTGGCAGGCAAAGAGAAAGAGAGAGAAAGAAGTTGCATGGAATACATGAAAACAGAAAACCAATATTCCTCCAGGAAGCTCTGATTGACATTTCATTGGAAATCCCTGAACAAGGATATTCTTTTTTACATTAACCACTTGTGAATTACATATTTTGTCATTTTTTAATTGTATTCATTTTTAAGTAGTTAATTAATTCAAAAAGGTTTTCCAAGTAATAGCGGACTGAAAAAAGCAACATTTAAGACAAAGGGCAAGAAAAAACTGTCAGTGTCAACAGGTGACAGGGAGTCAGCAGGTACTGTTTCACATGTGAATTTCAGGCATATGCAGTACAAAGAAATGTGTAACAATTTGGATACTTTTCATAATTTCATTTCATTTTATTATGTACCTTGAGGATGTAATTTACCAACTTAACCATAAATGCATGGATACTTTGGCAAACTTTCATCAGCAGTCATACAGTTTAAGATAGTAATTATCATTGCAGGAATCTGATTAACATGTTGAATTTGATTAAATCAAAACTAAGGTATGCACCTGTTAATATCTTGAAGAAACTTCTTTGGATCTGAGGCCTCATTTGTGATTGATTTACTGTTGTCTACATAATCAACACCAATTGCCCTGAGAGTTCTAGTCTCTGACACTTAAATTGAAGAACTTTAAAGTTCCACTTTGACTAAATACACATGTGAAATGTGTCATTAAAATATGTATTCCCTTTTTATCTTGAAACACTTGTACTTATACTCTAACGTATTGTAAGTGGGGCCCTTTCCCTAACCCTTTGCTTTCCTTCCCCTGGGGACCCCACTGCAGCGTGAGTGATTCAGTTAGCATTACTACATTAGAGCTGTCCATCCATCCGGTCTGCTTTTCCAAACACATTCATCCCAGTCATAGTTAAAACACTGGGGCATCTCCTCCACTCCACCTCCACCCCACCAAAGTCTTTTATGATGTCCATAAAATGGAAGAGTGCAGCTTTACTTGAACTAATAATATCTGAGCTTACAGGGCTGTGATTGATGATCTTTAAAGCCAGCCCGATCGGTCTCATCTTTCTTCAGATTTTTATCACTGACTTGTTTGCAGTCATGTGCAATCACTAGCACCAGGAGAGGTAACAAGTGCTTGATGTATGATGTTTGAGACACTTTTGTCAGCTGCACATTTCCCTTTCCCTCCCTTTGCTTATGCTTTTTTTCTATTTCAACTAAAGGCCTCTGTTTGTTGCATCTCTTGGATTGTTGTGGACTTGGTTTACTTTGGTCTCTCTCTCTCTCTCTTTCTATGCCTTTTCTTTATTTTCTTTATTTTTTCAAGTGAGGACAAAGTATTTTCCCTGGGGATGCACTAAGAGGTGTACCAAACTTTTCTTCCCCTGTTTTTGCCTTGAACTAAGATTCTGGTTTATGTCATGACATTTGTTTTCTCTGGTTTCTACCCATTGCTGTCTATTCCATACAAATATCCTCCATTTTCTAGACATTTTGCAAAGAGCTTTTTATTATTATTTCAGAGTGGAGATTAAAAGGTTTTTTGTGGGGATCTATGTTCAAGCCCTCCCTTTGAGTACTTAATAGGCTTTATGGTGTGCCAAGAATGCACATCTCTTTAAATTCTATAAATCACCTTTATGGGATCTGCTGTTTGTCCATTTCAGCCCTCCTGCTTCGTGTGGACATAGCAGGAAATCCTCTTTGTAGAGTCTTCAGTACATTATTATGTGCATGCCCCTTTCAGTGTTTAAAGTATGTGTTTGTGTGTTGGTTGGTACTGTGCTGTGTCTCCATATCTGTTAGATAAAGAATCCCACCTGTCACTGAGGATTGTTCTGGCCTTTCATTTAAGACGTCCTTTACAGACCAGCATCATTACACAGATCACAGACAGAGCCCGCAGAGTGTAAAATCTAGGCCCATCTCAATCCCTCTGTTCCCATCTCCCTCTGATTCTTCTTCCCCTCTGGCTTTGGTGTTTATCTCTGAGATCATTTGAAGCCATGGCCAAAATATGATCACTTTTACAATGTGACAGGATGACACTTTGGCGGGACAATGTAGCAAACACGTTTGTGAAGGTTAGAAGGACAAGAAGAGCAATGAAAATAGCACACATCAGTTGTTTAGACGCGGCCTTCGCTTTCAGACTACACTCTTACTTTGCAAGATGGCACTTATTCTAACAAGACTCATTGGATTTCCATAGACATCCCTCATCTTTGAAACTTTAAGTCAGTCTCCGCAAGGCCAAAGTCTCTATTTCTCACCCTGTATAAAGTTCCTTCACCTACATCTCATATTCTTCTTCCCTCTTCCTCTATTCTCATTTCTTACTACTCTTGTACTTCTTACCCACCATTTATTTTTCTTTCTATTCCTCCATCTCTTCTATCTTTTTCCCCTCCCTCCGTCTTCTGTCTTGGAGCCATTCTGATGATTGATTGTTTCTCTCTGCAGTCTGACAGGATGTAGCACACTCTCGGCCCCAGGGGCCCCCGACAGACTGCACCACCTGATTAAGACTCCCCCTGTAATCAGCCGCACAGTGCCACACCGAAACCACTCCCGTCAACATGTAAAAAATATAAGAAAGGTTCCACCTCTTGAAAGATAACACTTTGTTTTCTGCTCAAGAAGTGAGATGAGAGGACATCTGAACTTATTTTTTCCTTCTACTAAACTGATACCTTCCTCTCCCTTGGGCTTAAATGCTCGTATATATCAAAGGGAGCAGAAAAAAAGACAAATAAAAGGTCTTCAACTTACTTAAGTTCTCCTCTGCCTCGCCAAAGTAAACCCAGATAGCTCTAAACCCATTACAGCTGGTAACAGTGTTACAGAGAGATTGAAACTAAAAGACTGACGGCTATGACTGATGTGAGAATAAATTTGGATGATGCCACTGAGCATTAACCACAACCAGAAACAATATGATGAGAGTATCAAGGGTAACACAAGAAATGTTACATCAAGCAGAACATAACATTCTATATCAGATTTGTGGAGGGAATAGTACTATATGTCTTTTTAATTACTCTATTTTTTTTGTTAGAATATACATAAATTCCTGAAAAGAAAGACTCATCTGAAGTGTCTTATTTCTTATTTCATACTAGGAGATGCTCAATTGACCATAGATCTCTGAAACTCATGCTGTGCACTTAATAGGGACAAATAGAAAACGTGTTTTTTAGGGGCATGTGTATGAAACTTAATGTCAGCTGTATAAAACCAGCTTCAGCTGGAGTTTTGATGGGAAGATCTGTATGCACAGCAATTTTGAAAATAGAAAAAAGAATGTTCTTGCTTGCCTAAATATTGAAGCACATTACATTGAGAATGAAAGCTTTCCTTCAATTAATCTAAAAAAGAAACACTTTGAACACTATTAAACAAATGTTCAAATTTTTCTAGAAGATGTTCTTTGGGATAACAAAAATTTTACAGTTGCTTTTACCGCATTGCAACTGTGCCTAAGTATAGTCAGTGTGTGGCTGTTTGTACTGCTGATTGTGATCTTGTTTGTTTTGATGAGAGTGACTTATCAGGCATGATAAATAATAAAGGGGCCAGACTGATGTTGTTGGAAACCCTGGGCTGGATTCCAAAGCAGTTCAGGCCTCATCGAACTCTGGGCCTGTTCCAAATTGGTGCTAATATGGTTTGGTATACAGCAATAAATGGAGCATTACACATTTCATGAATCCACAGGTGTACAAGTTCAGAAGGTGAAGAGCACGTTCATGAACTGTGCAGGAGAAACCATGCGTGTGTATTACTGTGTGTGTATACATGTTCATTCTCTCAAATGTGTGTATATAGTGTAAGCATCTTTGCCTGTGGGTTTGTTTGGTATTTTCACCACGCTCACATTTGTATCTGTCTACATTTTCCCTTTCCCTTCCTGCTGATGCCATCAGTGCACACAATGTGACTGATGACAGTCGTTGCCACAGTCTGATGCTCTGCTGCTTAATGTCCTTTTTGTTTATTAATTAACTGCAGGACATATATGCTGAGAGACACCTATTGATTCAACTGCTGCATTAATTGATTTTGTGCTTCACTAATCATATTGTTGCTTCGAGATCATTACTTGGCCTCCACATTGTTTTTGTGGTTAAAGCCTTTGAGTTGATTTACTGTGGTGTCTGTAGTTTTGTGGGTGAAGTGTTGAGAGTAGTTGTCATTTTAAGTAAAACATTTTTTTTTCATTATACTGTTGGAGTTACAAACTAAATACCAAAGTGAATGAATTTGATTGATAAAACGTGTCTGAGAAACCCAACAGAGCAGATTATTTGTCATTTTTGTAGAGAAACAAAATACGGTTGGTTATATGTTGTTGATTTACCCTTGGCTTTGTCAAAAGACAAGATTCAGTCAGAATGCAGTATTTATGGTGAGATTCTCACTAATGAAAACATAAAACCAAGCATGCTTTTAGCATGGGGTGGGGCAGGTGTCCAAAGCTTTTTAGCATTGGCATAATGGGAGCCCTCAAAGACCATAGGTTGAGAGCCACTGGTCTGATTCAGATGGACCAAACTGTCTTCCAGCTGTATGATTTGATAAAATCCATTAAATACGTTCTTAAAATTGGCACATGCAAACAAATGTGTTTCCATTTTTTTTTAAAGTACAAACACTTCTTTTCCTTCATAACAATTTTTTATGTATTTGCTCTGTATTGGATTATTTATTTGCAACACAATTTCTCTCAATAAATCAAACGCATGTGAAAATTTGTGCAAAAAATGTAACCCATGCACCCTCAACTCTCTTCTCCCAGATAGCCAGCCAAAAGTCACTCCGTGAATTTTGAACAGAGAAAAGTATCTTTAAAACCAAGCTATGTCTGCTGCTTGGCCTCAAGTGCCTTCAGTTCAAGAAACAATAAAGTCAAGTCAGGGCCAAAAATCAGATTATGTGTTTAGACTCACACAAACCTGTAGATGTATAGACATATGGAAAAGAAGAGAAGCTGGATTATATTGTAGAACATTGGCAGCGCATCCTGACAGCTAAAAAACTATGACAGTATTCCCAGATATAAAACACTCCCTTTGTATCATTGAAACAAACAGATTCTAGTGTTTGTGTGCATCTGACTGCCAAAGGCTCCCTAGTGAGTCTGACCGGGGGGTTACAGTGTAACCAAAGCGTCTGTCTCCTGCTCACCACCCAGATCAGCCGGTTCAGCTTGACTGGGCCCAGTTGTCTTGGTTTCATACTGACGAATGTCTGGGAAAGGTCTGTCTGGGGTTCAAGTACATTAAAGTCATCCGTTCCCTTCCCACCGAGCCCAGACACAGATGGCTCCAGATGCAGCTGGCACAGCATGGAGCAGCACCTGACAGCGCTCATTCACTCAGACACACAAAAAATACACATACACGAGTATAAACACGTGCAAATACATGGACACACATACAAACTCAGGTATCCTCATTTAGTGTACTTAAATGCATTTAAACCTACACACACACACACACACACACAAACACACACACATGCACTAGAGGTACATACACTCACACCTAAAATACTAAGATACACATGCTCACAGCAGGAACATATGCTGCCACGCATCTACAAATCCTCACAGTAGCACACATAAGCAATTAAAGAGTCAGATTACTCCATGACACACACATACACTCCAATGTAAACCCATGCATATTGTGCTAAGTTTCAAACATATGTCAGGGCATGTTGATGTGCACAGTGCAGAAAGCCTTAAACTCTGCAGGAGCGGGTTGGAAGCAGAGGAGCAGGATGGCTAAAAAACTCAAATTGAACCATTTGTTGCACGGAGGGAGATGTAAATGTTCTGTTTTGTATGTGAGATTCAATGGCTCTCTAGTCTCTTTGATTAATAAGAATTGTGAATTCAAACAATAAACAAAGTAGACTTTTGAATTATGTTCTTTTCGTTTTAAAGTAAAATTTTCCTGTTCACAGACTGATATTTGAGTATTATTGTTTGCCCGTGTCATGTAGTCATACACATTAGATATTAAAGAAAGGCATTGCAAAGGCATGCTGCAGATACTTGGCAGGTGATCTACAAATATTTTTTTATCTTATGGCAAATCTGTTTTGTTTTAGGAGAAAGCAATGAAGTCCATATGAAATTAGAAAATCCTCCCCCCACCCAACCCTCTCTCCCGACACGTATACCTATAAACATCTAGTTGCAAATGCAAATATTTCTTATTGTCAAAGAAGACGCTCAAAAGTTGGATTTGCTCTGCATATACATAAAACAACTTATTAACTTGGAACCCTGATTTTCCCAGTTGTATCCCTCACTGTGGCTGTAAGCCATGCAAATTTTTCATCTACATCATTTCATTGAGTTTTAATTAACACAACAAGGATTCAGTGTCCTCAAATGACATCACTCGGAGCACAAATTCAACCTCATTAGCTCTCAGTATCTCTTAAGCCAAATGAAAGTGTGGAACTGTGCACCCAGTTTCAGTTTTATATGTTAGATGATGTGCTTAATGAATTGATTCATTGTTTAAACAGTTATCCGTAAACTACTCTGCTTATATCTCAGGCTATCCCTTTAGCTACATTTTTGTTATTATGGCTGAGAGATAAGACAGCTACCCCATCTCTTTACATGATCTTTCCCACTGGCCTGGCTCGCTTAAATGTAATTCCTAAAAAGCTTAACTCAGGGCCCTTTTTGCTGACTTTGAAAACATTTAGTGCCTGATGGCTCCTTTTTAACCTTCCCCTGCCTTTTTTCCTCAAACTTGTCTGATCAGTGCAGCTCCAAATAGAGTCATTGAACTGCAACAAAACTAGCTCTACTACATTCACACTATTAAAACGTGTGCAGCAAGCATTTCTCTTTCAATTGCTCCTTTCCTTCGGCCAGACAGCTGGAATTAAAGTGGTTACACTACAAATGTAACATCATGCAGATCAAGAAGAAAAAAGCACTGTACTTGTTTCAGGACTAGGGCACATTTACAGCGAATGCCTGCTTTGCAATACTCTGTTAAAGGAATCGCCTTTTGTTGGGCTGAGACGTCTGCCAGTGAAGTGTGCACGGTTTCACTACAAATGCCACTGGTTCATTAAATGAAGTGCAGTCACAACATATCAAGTTTGTCCCATCTGAATTCTTGGCTCATTCAAGACTATCTGATGAAGCCTTACCTGCCTGGGATGTAGTTATGTCTTTAAGCGATCTATAAAATGTTATTATTTAAAACAAGCTCTTTATGGATTGCTTATGAGACATGCTTAGCACATGATTGATCTGACCTTTCACAGACTGTCGTTCTTTGGGAAAACATCAGCCTTAACCTTTTTTAGCTGAATTACTCAGCCAGCACCTCTGCACGGATGTGTGTATGTCTGTGTTTTTGCGTGTATGCATGTGAACGTGTTCGCAGTGGAAGCGCAAGCATTTGTATGCATGGTAAAATGCCATCTAGCAACGCCTTTCTCATATGCTTTTATAGGGTTTGCTTCACTGAGATGAAAATAATACATTGCTGATTGATTGATCAGTCATGTCTGAAAGGGTATCCACATCTGCATGTGTGTGTGTGTGTGTGTGTGTGTGTGTGTGTGTGTGTGTGTGTGTGTGTGTGTGGCAAGCCTACGTAGA
>JAVQJG010291610.1:0-15633 GCA_036024015.1 Craterocephalus amniculus | reverse complement strand
TTTGTAATGAATACACAATGTATGACATTTCATGTTTTTTAATTGCATTACAGGAAATAAAGAACTTTATCACAATATTCTAATTTTCTGAGACAGACCTGTATATATATATATATAATCTTACATATCATTTTTAATGATATCCACTCACTTTTATAATCATTCACTCATCATCTTTGATCCTTGCAACCTTCCCTCTATGCACTGCTCTTACTCTCCCTAAACTTTTCATTACCTTCCCCATTCTGGGTAAAATAACTTTAGTGTCATGGGTTTATTTTGTCCCTTGGTATTCTTGTGTTTATCTGCTTCTGGCACCCTTCTTTTCCTCTCTCACTCTTCAAAGAGTCTCTACTCTACTCTTGCCATACGCTTCAATCGTTCCCTTCCATACACAGGATGCACCCCACACACACACACACACACACACAGGTACTTTGTAATAGGACTAGCCCCAGGGGGCCAGAACAAAGCGGGTGCTGTTAATCGAACCTGTGGCAAGAAGTGAGAGAGGGAGATGTAAGGGGAGGGGTTTCTTGGGGTGGAACCATATGTAGGGGCGCCATTCAGCTTGCTGATACATAATGCTGATTCATGTTGAGAAAAGTAGATGTGAAAAAGTGAAAGGTGCTATCAAACTATTTATATCTCTTGCAGGATTGTGTCTTTTTTTATTTAGGCGATTTATTCATTAGATATGAATGCTTCACAGATCAGCTGATTGTAAGATATATGAATATTGCTTTTTTAGCAACTAAAAGGTTAACCATGTATCTGGGATCCATGCTCATCTTTATTGTCATCTTTATTGTTACTCTTAACATTTACCCTAATTTTTAGCTTACTAGCTTACTATTTTAAAGGTTGAGACTATATGGTTGGACTTGCTTTTGTTTTACTGAATCAACCCCCTAAAGGACCTCTTTGTTCTGTTTTACATATCATATTACGGTAGCACCAGCTTTCCTGATTTAGTGGTCAACCACTTTTCTGCATGTATCTCAAGCTATGACATCACTTTCAATGTGAAAACTCCGAAACCAAGCTGATCTCACAATGGTACGTGATGCATATTTCACGTATCATGAGATCAGGTTCCTGAAAACAGGACAAGCAAGAATTTTCACACATGTTCAAGTAGTAACAGCCAATGAAGTTGCCTCAAAAGATATTTATGAATAAACTAATGGCGTAAAAATATCTTTAAGTAATAAAGTTAATAAGCATCTGACTCCAGTTGTAGTCAGAGCAGTTTGTGTTGTTATGTTTTACTAGTTGTTTTTCCAATAAACACAGCTGTGGGTAGAAAGCATTCCTGACTGGATTCCATAGATAATATCCAAAACTTTATCACACTCATCACCATGTCGTTGATAATAGTGATGTTTTGACTTGATGCCTATGGGAAAACAGAAATTCCCCTGTATTCTAGTACCATGGTATCATGCTGTGTTTGTTGTTCACTGAATGTTTATAGTCAATGGCATCATGTTGCTTCAGAAATCAATTGAAAAGGTTGAAAGGTTCAGATGATCTTTTCACAGCGCCGACCGCTCATAGCACCTGCTTTCATCTGAAAACAAACAGTGTTATTATCACCAATTACAGCTTTGATTGATGTACAGGCCTTATCAGAACCAACCAAACAAAAAATCTGTCGGCCCATGAAACAAAATCACAAATCAAAAGGGAAAGAGTAAAAAGCATGTACTTTCAACACTGATGGCAACACTGCCTTTGTTGTGATCCACTAAAGGCCATAGATGCTTCACATCATGCAAGCTATTAGCATGATTTATCATGACTGGCTTTTTATGTTTTATTCACTGAGTAAAATGTGCTGTTTTATGAAGTTGCACATTTGCTAGTAAGTTTAAGTAACCTAAGCTAACTAAAACATACCTGCTGTGATTAAAGTCTGGCACCTAATTCTTTACATCTGTACTTCTCAATGCTGCTTTTAGTAGCAAGTAGTTTTCTGCATTTATGAGCAAGAAAGAGGGAGAGAAGCAGGGATTTGATGCAAAGCAGAGTGTATTTTATGTAACACTGCAAAGTAGATCAGAGAGCAGAGCATGACCTATTTTTTGGACTCCGCGGAGACAATATTTCTGTTTCATGCACTGGAAACTATGACTCCTGCACTTGATACTGTAACCTCTTTGCTAATCTTTTAGCGCATTAGAAGGTTAAGGGTTGATTCCTTACTCTTCTACTGAAGGCAGCCAGTGGAAGTTTGTTCATTTGTTATTTTCTATGTGTGGACATATTTGATTATGTGAATTCTGCAGCCGGTAACAACAAAAGGATTTTGTATGCAATTGTGGCTTTGGAGATGCAGTGGTCACTCACCAATTGGAGGGTCACTGGTTTCTATCTTTCCCTCTCTACAAAGTCTCACAGAGTAAGACGCTGAATCCATCATGGGCTCAAAAGTTCTTTATAGATAAGTCGCAGATAAAAACATCTGTGAAATCATTCTACACGAAAATGCATTGCTGCTCTAAAATCTCCTGGCAGTGTCACTCAGGAATTCAAAAGACTCAACAGAGTGGCAACTTAAAAGCTCCTCAAGCAAGCCTCAGTGAAGACTTTTCCATATTATAATATTTACAACTGCATTGTTGTTCCTGTCGTGTGAAAAAATTAAAAGAAATATAAAGTGGTTCTTAGCAAAAACAGCATTGATTGATTTAAACGTCAAAGATTGGTACATTCCTTGTTACAGTAGTTATTTCCAACACATTTAACTGAATTCTGCCTATCAAATAAAATTCCTTTTATTTGGTCATTACAGAATGATTAGATGTGGAATTATCAGTTTATACTTTTTAGGTATTGGGTATATCCTTTATAAATGTTAAATATAACTACTGATATATAAAACTTTCTTTACGGTGGTTGCTAGGCAACATCTACCAGAGGGCATCCACTTCCATGTTCCAAGGTCAGTTTCAGATTATATCAAACATGGCAACAGTCCTCTGTCCCTACTCCCAGGTGAAGCAACATCGAAGATGCCTTTTCTGTACATTCATTCATTCAGTTTACTGCATGTGGCTAAACATACA
Organism: Craterocephalus amniculus; assembly: GCA_036024015.1. Classification (NCBI taxonomy): domain Eukaryota; kingdom Metazoa; phylum Chordata; class Actinopteri; order Atheriniformes; family Atherinidae; genus Craterocephalus; species Craterocephalus amniculus. The sequence goes on along the minus strand of JAVQJG010291610.1, from coordinate 12,562 downwards.
CAAGCTTTATGTAAACATAGCAGAGGGCTCTAAATGTGCATTTATTGTATAGCTGAACCCTTTGGAGGAGGCAGGAACTTTTTATGAGGCTACTACAGCATCATGGAGAAACGGAGATGGGAATGAAATTAGTTGCACTAAACTCAGTTTGGGGAGAGAATGACCTCAGAAGAGGTTTAAGGATGAGCATTAGTCTAATCAGGTGGAAAAGTAGTTGGTGAGAAAGACCATTCCACTAAAGTAATGACGACAGATAGATCTTCCATTTTCTATATTGCTTTGTCCAATTCAATGTCGCTGGGGGGCTGGACCCCAGCAATTAACATGCAAGAGACGAGGTAAACCCTGGACAGGCCACCCGTCCATCACAAGGCCAACACAGAGACAATTAACCGTTCATACTCACTTTTTGAGAGAGGAAATTAAACTAACATGCATTTCTTTGGATTGCGGGAGGAAGCCGGGGAACCTTTGAGAGCATGCAAACTCTGCACAGAAAGACCCCTATTCGAACCCCACCTCAGCTGGGGCTCAAACTAGCAACCTTCTTGCTGTGAAGCTGCAGTGTACACCACCATGCAGCCCAATGTAGAGAAATACTTTATTGATCTCAAGGGAAATTTTGCAGCAATCTGTCGCTCACAAAGATATAAAAGGACTTAAAAAGCGTTCAAAAGAGTTATGGCTCTATAAGACAGTGTTTACGACCCTTCTCCTCTCCTGCTCCAACCTGAAGTGGCTGCATTATTCAGCCTTATGGCATGAGGGACAAAAGTTTTTCAATCTCTCGTAGTTGAGCATTCGTAAGAAAGGTATGTAGAACTCACATAACTTCTCTGGAGGATGAGGATCAAGTTCAGGGGGACAGAATTTCCCTGAACTTAATGGCCTCTGCTCTATCTCCTCCACAATTTTTAATCATATCCAGTTTTTTTTTTTTTTTCCATTTTCTTACATTAACTTTTTTATTTTCAACTCTACAGATAATGTGTTTATAAAAATCATTATGACGACATATGAAGACAAAAATTTAAAAGCCAACTCCACACATCCAAAAACTATGTTGTCAGAGATGAGGCAAAGAACTGGAAAAACAAGCTGGGATTATACCAACAGCCATGCGGAAGAAAATAAATGCCTGGGACGTTAGAAGAGCAGTGATAAACACAAGGTTTCATGCTGGGAAGGTCAAGACTGAACAGGGGTTTATGGTTAGAACAAAGCAATGCTGTAGAGGTAGAGCTCAGGTAGAGAAAGTAAAAACAAAGCAAAACTAAAAGAAATAAGCAATGATTAATTCTACTTATACACTAAACAGTAAGTAAAGATAATATATATATATATATATCAAGATATATCTTATTGAAGAAAAGTCCTGGAAGCTTCTACTTTTTTACAGATATTCAATATTTATTCAGCATTTAGTACCATTTAACCATCTAAAGGAATAAAAACAGAATTTCCACGTTACGGTTACTGCCAAACTATTCATGTTGCATGTTATCTTCCTTTCTGTGTGCTGTCAGGCAAATGTGGAACATACAAATAGAGAATTAATAATCTACTTAAGCACTTCTTTGCACAAACCCAACTTCACTTCACTTCAACCGCTGTGGGATCATTAGGATTGTTTGAGGAGAGAGTGGAGAGACCATGAGTCGAGAGACCAAGTTTATCTCGTCAGGCAGAGTGCTGCCTGGCATTTAGCCCACATCCCAACACCCCTATCACCACTCAGACTGTGTCTGTGAGTTAAAATGTGTTTGTGCAAGTTTGTGTGAGAGAGCTTTTCTAATGCTGTGCTCTGTCTCTGGAAATGACCCGTGACTTTAAAAAAGAATTACTCCTCCCTTCAGGACATGTAATGAAGTTTTGTGTTTAAAGACTTGATGGACATCAAATCACATTTAAAATCTTACTATCAGATCTCGTATGTTAATTTCCAGGGGGGAAATGTAGTTGCAGTCTGATTGATTCAAATGATATTAATATATTCTGTATATTTACACTTATTGTCATCAAATCACATGGAAAAAGGCAATTATTTTTTCATTAACTATTTTCCGTTAGCAAGAACCAATGGGTGCTGGAATCCTTCAAGAACTCTGACTCTAATAAGCCATTCATATATTGGGATTCATGTTGCCTCGGTGACACTAGTTGATTATGGATCAATCCCACATACACCAAATATGTGTAAACCCACAACTTAAAGAATAGAATCCGTTAGAATTATTACAAATGTTTACTAAAACCTAAAACTCAAAAAGTAGAAATTAGTCAAATGTGTATTTTGAGCAACTTTCAGAAATTCAATGATTCAAATGAATATGTATGGAAAGACTACTCCCAGCAATATTTACATGGTAGATAGATAGATAGATAGATGTGTGACTCCATCTTTTTCTATTCCTGCCTATTCTCGTTCTCTCCACGTCTGGTTACATAATGGTGTGAAGGCCTGGCTGTGTGGGCTGCAGAGTGGAGGTGGGCCTCACAACTTTCTGAACTTTCATTCACTGAGGAGCTTGTAAGTTCAAAAGCTTCGCAAACATCCTCAGCCAGCTCACAGTTACAGAGCACACGACTTTTTATGAATCTATTTTCATTGATAGACACATTAACGTCACAACATCTGCCGTTTTTTTTAAGCGTTGCAGTCCTTCATGAATTACAAGATGCACGCTTTACAACTAATGAACATTCTGCTGTTTTGTCTCATTATAGGTGTTTATCTCATTACACACACTTTTTAGATTCTGCCATTTGTGTTTGTGACTGTGATTTTGGTTTAAACATGCTTATTAGTTAGTCTAATAAAACAGCTTTTTGTGAATTGCTATCAGAGCACAAACTGACGCTAGCAACATTTATGGCAACTTCTAATTGAACATAAATCAATTCAAATATTGGGATTTTACATAAAATTTTCTGTATATTTTAAAATCCTGTTTTGTGAACAATGGAAATCTAAACTCTTTTCGTTGTTACAAAATGGGAAAAACAAAACCAGACTCAACAGTCGACCACAAAGGACAAATTCAGAATTTTTTTTAAAGTTGAGTCTGTTGGCATAGAACTTCAGATAATATCTCTAAGATGTACATTCCACAATTTTGACAGATTTCACGAATATAAAGTAAATGCAGAATGTGTCCAAACCACATGGATCATATATTTTCAAAGGCAGACTTACAAAACACTTTAAGTACAAATTACAATAAACTACTTCAATAAAATACATTTTGAAGGATTTGGTAGAATAATTAACATTGTGATATTGACCAAAAGTTTACTAATGAGTTTGCACATTGTTCAGAGCAGGTTAATTACCTGATCATTCTCAGTCCATAAAGAACTAATCTGGAAGTTTTCAAGATCTAAATATCTGACGACAGACTGTTGAAAACATTTCCAAGCATATAAAAGGCAATCAGGAGAAGACACTGGATGATGCAAAAAGACTGCACACAAAGCGAATACAGTGCCTTTACCTGGGACTGAGGATCTGACAATGTGTCTAATCTTCAGAGTTTTGTCAGTGATAAATTCATTGCATGACTTAGTTGATGAAATCTCCCAGCCGCTCTGAAAATCGTATTTGTCAGCCTCTCTACAGAAAGCTGGAACATTTTTAATGTTTTTTGGCAGATTTCTCTGATCAGAATTTTAAAGATTATTTGTTTTATTGTTAAAAGCACCTGGAGTTCATTAACATAACATTTGTAATTTCTGAAATAAAATGGTATATATGCTTGTTTACTGAGATGCTGAGTAGGGATGGATATGGAACGGAGATGTTGAATAAATAATACAGTGGTAAGGTTGTGATTACCTCTGAGCCATTTTTGACAATCTTTTATTTAAGATGAAGCACAAAAAGAAAGCTGGGAAACCTGTGGTAAAATGTCTGAAAATAAGTCAACAGTGTACCACTCATACTATTCTATAGGCCATAGTTGTGACCAACTAGTTTATTGAAATGCTGATACCACCCACAACTACAAAGACGAAGTAAGACACATGAACAAACAATTCCACGGCCAATTCAATCAGAATACACCAACTTTATGTTCCCCCTGGATGTGTACCAACAGAACTTATAAACCAAAGCAATTAAATGAGAGCAAATTAAATTTGTGTGGAGCCTATTTATCCTAATTTGTGATTACTGTTTACACCTGCCTCTGTTATTACTCTTATGGCCTTTCCTATTCAATGGTGGAACATTAATTTAACACAAACACCTGTCATTGTCACAATCCATGGAAAACAGAGGAGATGCAGGGCCCTAAGGCAGGACTACAGGGCAAAAGCCATGTCGATATAGGAACGCAGACTTTGCTGACATGAACAAACCAAATGTGCTACACAGGCAGCGTTCTCAACATACTGAACAATACATGATGGACAGCCGAACATAGTGATGGGACGTAGTGCACAGAGGCTTCAGAAGGTAGGTGTGTCAAGTAATCCAGGAAGTATTTCCGTAAAGGCCGTATTGAGTCTTGTGTGATTTCAGCCTCTCTCAGCCTCAGCCGTCTGGTTTGGAAAGCAGCTCAGTTCTTGCCACAAGCCCCTTCTGTGCCATGCAAAACAGTGTTTCCACTCTTGTTTCCCAAAATAAATAAATAAATAAATAATCCCAAACACAAAAATAAAAAACTTTTTTCTGAATATAAAATAGAATCTCCCCTCTGTCCCTCCGTAAACTAGCTTATTCATCATAGAACACTGAAAGACTATTCAAAATGGGCCAAATGATTGGATAACACACACAAAAAAATACATAGATATGGTAGAACATACATTGAAATTCATAACTCAGTATTTCAGAGCATTGATATCCCATGAGATCATGAGACAATATGATCATAATACACTCACAAAAGTGCATTATATTGGTTTAAGTAAATTCTATGATCATGCTTGATTTGTCAGAAGTCTTTTATTTGCATGAAATACAGTGTGATTTCATGGTTCAAGTTTACTGTGTTACACACTTTGGCCTGCAGGTGGAGTGATGTCAGGAACCATTTTTTGAACCAATTTGCTGGAATGTTCAACGCTTCATGAAGCTGCAGCTAACCATCACTCGCCAGCCAGCACTGCATGGCTGACAGAAACAGATGTTGTCATGACAACAGCAGCAAATAATGATCTGGTAGAGATTCTAAAAAAAACAGGCAGATTATTTAGTGAGACTAACATGGCAGTCAGCAACTGAGAATCAGGTCTGAAAAGTGAGCAAGACGTAAACGCAACAAAAAAAATTCCCAAGGGTTGAAACTGTTCAAATACAGAAGGATGCAAGACTAAAACGGAGAAACAAAACAAATTCAAAGAAAGAAAACCAATTTCTGACTTTTTAAAGGAGCAACAAGCAAAAATTAATCATTTCTAGATTGAAAAAATTAACTGTGCAATGTGAAGCTCTAGATGTGTAATTGCATCTGGAACATAGCATGACGTCACACACTGTGTCTCTGTGTTGATATTGAGCCTATTGTTTACAAGGGTGGTCTCCTTCCGTGCATGTTCGTGCACGTGAAGGTCCGCTTCCTTCATGAACTGAGCGAAGGCCCTCCCTCCCTTCACGTACAGCCAGTGAGGATAGTTACAAGAAACTAGGATTGTCACAATTATAGATTTTCTAGGTATGATTGTTGTTTGAGAAATAATCACGATTTTACGATTATCATGATTATTATGTTTTAATCTCACAACTCTGGAAATGTATCAAATAACTTTTCTGTTAAGTTTTGTATACAGTATGTGTTGATGTCAAGAAAACAGAATATGGCAAATAAAAGTAACATTCAAATTCCCTTTTGAATTGAGTAAAAATCCCCTCTGCTCTAACAATAAAAAAACCAATAGTATTGAATGAATATGGGAATATGAAAATATAAAAATAAATTTGATGATATTTAAGAGCAGCTTTACGATTACTAATTGTAGCTTCTACTACCGCGATTATTTGTGAAAATAAATAATCGTGACATCCATAACGACACACGTTTATTTTGGTCTCAATCCCCGACAATATCGCTTGTTGCCCCTTTTAACTAAAGTTCTAAAAAGAAACTAAAGTAACAATGGAAACAGAAATCAAACAAGCCCTTAATATGTATTATAGGTTTTAGTTTTTTTTTTTTGGTTAAAGGAATTCTCCGCCCTCAGAATGATGTGCCTTCATTTGTTTACTCACCCTCATGCTGATTGACACGTTGGAACACTTTCTTGATATTCATCATGTAGCCTGAGATATCGGGAGGTTTACGATTTGGCTTTCCTCGGCTACAATGATGTTGAATAGAGGCCGGTGAAAAAAGTCCACAAAAACTTGTCAATATTTCTCCATACTGCTCGTCCAATGCAGTCCGCGCGTCCTGTGTGGTTAGCGTCCATAATTCACTCGCAAAGGTATCATTAAGTATATTTTTAGAGGGCGGAGTATTCCTTTAAACCTGTTAAATTTCCAAATTTGTTCCAATCCTCAAAGTCATCTCTCTCACTGATGAGGCAAAAAAAGGGATTTGAAAAAGTCTTTAATAGTGTAAATCTAGTTTGTCTGAAGAAGGTTTGTCTAAAATTAGTAACAATAAACATTTAAAAGCAGCACTCTGAACATGATCTCATGTGCAAAACCAGATGAAAAAGCCATAAAGTAAGAACGATAAAAACAAAAATGGTGAGTTATGTCCTTTTTTTTTTAAACAAACCTTTTTAAACATAAATGTAAATTTACAGTCTTCTAATCAATAGAAGTGTCCCCCTTAAAGCTTTGTGTGATGCATGCGGAGAAAAAAGAAGCCCTAGTTTAATCATTATCACTGTAGAGTGAGGGAGGCAGCTGGGTTCTGGTTTATATCCGTCAACGTTGATCTTTGAGGTGTTGTTCAGGTTGGATGGAGACTGAGCGTCACTTCATAACATGGACAAATTGGATTAGTATCAGCACTTAACAAATGAGGAACATCCTTCATACTAATCTTCTGGCTGTCTGGCATGAATACGGCAGGGGATACTGCTGTTCTTTCATCCCAGATCAGCTTTCTAACACAGCACATTCCACCATATGAGCATGACCCTCGACACCAGCTTTACATTACAAAGGCAACACAAGCAATAGTCAAATACTATTAGAGAGCTTAACAATGGAAGGCAAACTATTTTAACTTTTTAAAGAAAGTCATTCACATGGTTGATTTTAATTGCTTTTTTTCACCTCCAGCAACTAATTAGAAGCATTTCGCTGCAGAGCAAATACATCTCTGTGCATCCTGAATCATCATACAAATTCATGCAAACTCATTCACAGCAAAACAATGAAGTGGCAGATATCTAACACTCCTCCTCGTCACTTGAGGCTAAAAGCACTCTCCTTCTGTCCCCCAGTGTCTTCTAAGGCTTTCAGTAACTTGCTGCCTTCTGCAGTCAGTCCAGGTTTGCATTTGTCCTTCATGTGTTTTTTTTACTGTCGGCTGATTTGAGATTTTTACATACCACTTCATTATGCTGATGTTCTTGTTTTCCTTCAATGACACTGCCTAACCTACAATGTCAGTGGAATTTCACATGTCCTAAAAGGAGTTTAAAAAGGTCAAATAACACAACAATACAGTTCTTATAGAAAAAACACAAGTCCATTCCATAAGTGATATAATTAACAATATATTGCTACAGTTTTGATTGATTTATGTCTCTGTTACTGTCCTGCAAAGCTTTTTAATAGTTTTCGAGAGCACTAATGAGAAAACCAGGTCCTCTCAATTAGTATAAAAAAACACAACATAATTTGTTGGTCTTTCAAACGTGGTGGTCTATATCAATCACTTTTGTATACTATTGGCTTTGGGCACTGTATGCATAAAAGTTATTTGACTACTTTTTAAATGAAAAGTTTGTCTTTCATTTTTAGGGAACAGTGACACATTGATAATTTGTTTTTCATTTTTTAATTTAACATGTCACAAGCTGAAAAAATGCTAGAATATTCATCAAATAAACATTGATATATTGTTGGAATGAACTGCACTTTATTTAACAGTGGCCACTAAATACCAGCAAAATAATTCAGCCATTATGCTCCTTCTGTCTATATGCAAAGGGTCAGAGTAGATTAAATTAGTCTTAACAGCATTTCTTTTAGCAGGAGAGATAGGCAAGTGAGAGCCCCAGGGCTTAAAAGCTAATTGAATGAAGATGTATGCTATGAAAATCTCCAGTTATATGTGCATGTCAACATCATTTCCAGAACTGAAAAAGACCGTCACAACAGAGACACAGAAAGTGGGAAAGATGGAGCAAAAGAGCAAATAATGTCACTCTCCTAGCCTGCTCTCCCACCTGCAGTCCGTCCCTCAGTTCAATGGAGATTAAAACATGGAACCAAATCAGACTGCACTTAACTGCACCCCTTTTGTTCTTCAAGAAATTCACTATGTGCTTCTCTTGATATTAAAATTTAGGAAATCCAAAGGCAGAGAGAACAAGCAGAACTAAAAAGGCTAGTATAGACAGTAAGCTATAGTCTCTTTTCCCCCATTTGGCCCAAATTGGGCTTTAAATAATGCACAACTGAGCATGCCTTAGCAGCATATCTGTAGCAAGACCTTTACTGGCTGGCTCTAAGAATCATAGTTTCTTGTTGCTTTCAGTCTAGTGACTCTCTAGGACATTGAAACAGCCTTAAATGGGACTTTTCTCTTTGTATGTGTCATAAAAAAAGTGTGAAGCAGTTAGAGGCAAGGAGACTGAGTCCACATTCAGCCCTATATAATAGTCTGTATTTGTTTTACACGCTGAGTGCTGACGTCTTGAAGGCATCTCCTGGAATAGCTCAGATTTTATTTCCATTTTCAGTTCTATGTGGATGAGTCTTTGCACAACTAATAAGCAGTTCCTCCACACTTTAAGGGCCAGCCTAATTGCTGATTCTTGGCTGACCTTGCAGTATGATCTTAGCTTCAGAGCATCAATTGTGTCTCATCAATTTCTATGTTAATGAACACTAGCGGCATTGGGAGGCGTAGGGAGGGGACGATTGTTTTGAACAAAGTTGAAATTCCCAAAGAGGACTTACATGATGACAAGATTGTTAAGCAATCTTCTTTTAAAAAAGACTAAAGTAAATGACCTGTATTTAAAAATGCCCTCAACTGCTTGGTGTCGCAAAAGAAAATACTTTGAGAATGTCACACCAACAAGTGACAGACTCTTTGCAGAGGATAAACTGAAATATTTACTCTGGATAATCTTTGTAGTCTGCAGTTTGCAGTCTGACTTATTTTCCATTTTATTTTTTTCTTAGCTATTATGTATTCATCCTCTTTAAATCATTTAAAATATAGAGGTGATTACTCTGTAGCTTTTTCTTAACTGTATTTTCTTCTCCCAACCAACCTGGTACTTCTGGTGGTGTCATTTGGTAATAATAAAAAATCCTTACTTTATCTATTTTCTGTCCTTGACATCGAAGTTATGTCTTCCATTACCATGGCAACCTGCAAAAAAAGATAAAGGATTAACTGAATTTGAATGATTTTTTAAGTAGTCTATTTTCAATCTGTGCTTTGTTTAATTTCTCTTATTTAAGTTTTTGTTTGCATCTTGATTGCTCATGTCTGGTACTTTGCTCATTTTTCTAATTTCTGCTCCCATCATCCACACCTGGTCCACATTTTGCCCATGCATTGCATTGCATTGACCTTCTGTTGTTTATAGGATTTTGTTCACACTTTTTGGGTTTTGGGATTTTAGTTTGTACAAACACCTTTCTTAAGCAGCTTTCCTCATTGACTCTTCATCTGTTACTGCCCGTTATGTTTAGTGAACCTCACCTATAAAAATGTGCAATTACATTTTCTCAATAAAGTGGTCCAAACACCTCTGCCATTGATTATTGATTTTGTGTCTTAAACCACATGCTGCTGAAGAAAATCTCATTATGCTTAAATGACAAAAGATTCTTGATTGATTATAGCATTATTTTAAAGATATACATGTTTCATGAAATGTTAATGCAAGCTGAATATTTCACAATAAGAATTTTTTTTTTTTGCTATGAAATCCTTGTCAAATTGACAACACAACTATCAGAGTAAAATATTTAGGCTACTTAATAAAGTCCTTTTCTAATGTACCTCTGCTTTTAAAGCCCTTTCTTGCAGTGAAAGAAAAATACCTCACAGAAACATCCTGATTGTGACTCGTTTTAAGGGCTGTAGCTAGTTTGATCATATGGATTGTTTGTAGGGAAAGGGTCAAGGATGATGCTGGGGAAGGCAAGGGTCAGAGTCAAGGTGAATAGCATGGCAAAGTAGATTATAGAAAATTACACATTTGGAAAACTCAATATTTTTATCATAATTCTTTCCCTGCATTTAGCCCATCAATTTGCAGTAGGAGCAGTTGGTTGCCAGATTGTGGGGCCCAGGGACAGTAGGGGGGCACAGCCCACAGTGCCCACCTTTCCACATAAGTGGCAGCAATTTCAGTGTTTCCCTGTTTTTCCTTTTCTACAACCTTCTGGTTTCACTTGTTAACAGAAACGCTACAAGTGGCTTCTCTTAGTCTTTGTGTGTTGGTGTAAAACAGCCCTTAACTCACATAAGAAGATTAGCATAAAGACTGGGGCTCAGCAGCCAGGCAATAAAAGCTGTTCAGACCCTGACTTCACTTCCCCACATGTCAACATGTCTACATTTCCCTTCATGAATCATGAAAAAGTGAAGACTCACCGTCAAGAGTATCTGGCCAGTTATCTCAGCAGCTCACACCCCAGCTCTGTCCTAAGGGCCACCTTAGGCTACATCTCATACAGACTCTCAGCTGAGTATTGCACTGTTAACAAGAGAACAACTAAGAGATTTAAAAGTGATTCACAATTAAGGGTGATGTCCTTTTACATGGTTGGATCATGGCTCCACATGGAAATGACTCCCAAGAGGATAGCAAAGATGAAAAGCAACCCAATAAAACTGAATTACGACACAGCTGAAGCATTAATTAGGGGATGAAGACACACCAAAGATCCACTGCTTTCAGGCCTGACACCACACACAGTGCTCTACTTACAAATTCTAACTTTAATAAACAAAAGAGCAAATGAGTCAGACTGAAATTTGAGTGTCTGTGTCAAATAAGAAAGTGTTAATGAAACTGCACAATGCCAACCGTACCGAGGCCTTCCAATTAGAGAGAAGAAGAAAAAAAACACTTTATTAAAATGTTGTTGCCCTGTTTGGTGTGCATAATTCTACAAAATATATTGATGTGTATTTGTGTTTAAACGGAGGAATATCTATGTATTTTTGAAACCGCATTGCTCACATGCTCCAACCGAACACCCAGCATGATTTACAAGTTGCACGTGTTTATACCTGTAGGCTTTACTTTCTGCACCTATGAGATTTCTCTCTCTCGTCAGTTGCTCTGCCTTTCCATGAATTCCTTTGGATGGAAAACGCGGATCCTTTTCCAGGCTTCTGATTAAAAGAAAAAGCCTCAACTGGGAATTCTCTGTAATGCTCCCATGACAGCTCCGGATGCAAGCTCTTGATTGGCTGCTTGATGTATAATTCAGATAAGATGGGAGATCTTAATGAGACTGACTAATGATGTTGACACGTATCTCAGAGTTAAAGGAAATGAGGAATGCCAGCAAACTGACTCCAACTGAGAAGTTAATTTGGAAAGACAACATTTTGATGCAAAATCAATCCATCATCAAGGTCAAAATATTAAAAAGATGGCGCCATGCTCATGTAGGGTTAAACTGTTATGCAAAGATGTTTAAATGAAGAAAATTTGAAGCTATTTCCTTCCCAAACTGATTAGTAGATGCACATTTTTGTGGATTTTGTGCAGACTGCTTTAGTATGAGCAACATTTTGAATATATAAAAGTGTGGTTTTTTTTATTTGGCTTTTAAATTTTTCCCTTCTATACTGTTACATCTATCTTCAGTGCATCTTTTAGTTTTTTATAAGATGATGTTTAAAAAGCACTGCTTCCCCTTTTTTAAATTTAATACGTTTAGGAAAGATTTTTGCATGCCAGGCATGTTTGATGCTACACTCACGCCTGTCATCATGCAGCTTGTTTGCATATTTAACAACTTTTTTTTTGGTACAGCTTTTTCCGACAAAGATCGGACTATGACTAACTCTTGCTTTTACTAAGAGAATTTAGCTCTTCAAATTAGAACACAGTCAAATAGCCTAAGACCAACCTCATTTGTATTCCTGTATTTCCACTGTGTACGTTCCAAAATACATCCTTGCATGCTTAAAAGAAATAATCACTGCTTTGTTGCTCTGATAATTACAGTATCTTAGTTTTGTTTATTTTTTTCAAAGTTATTTGCAGTAATTTGGTTCATGGTTTGTGGGAGAGGTTCAGAAGAAGATATGCGGTTCCCTGCTTAAATATTTAGTATTTGTTACGACCCTGGCTCAGGAGCCGCAACAAAACAAGGGAGGACACAGCTTCTTGCAGGGTAACCCTTGAACGGGTATTTATTTAAAAACAAAGACCCAAACATTCCCAGTCTAGG
>JAVQJG010291589.1:0-12365 GCA_036024015.1 Craterocephalus amniculus | reverse complement strand
GTGTGTGTGTGTGTGTGTGTGTGTGTGTGTGTGTGTGTGTGTGTGTGTGTGTGTGTGTGTGTGTGTGAGTGAGACAGTCATTGACATTGAAGGGCCTTAGAGTGCTGCTGATGCAGGTGCTATTTTGGGAACTGGGATGGGGGGTCAGGTGGAGGTGGAGACGGGTGTAAGAATGCAGAGGGGATTTCTTTTTCTGCTGCCCCTCCGTCCCATTTACTCTCCTATTCCACAGGTCAGCGGCAGCGTTTCCTCCAAAATCTACACTTGACCTTGTTGCTGCCTCTGCATGCCTGCATAAGTGTGTGCCAGAAACTTTAACACGAGTCACTTTTTACCTCCGCTGCGTTCCTCCCCCTCCCCAACCCGCTCAGGATGACATGTATAATGGATAATCAGGCAATATGAAGGGGCGTCGCCTTGCCTACTCTTAACCTTCTGTCTCTGTTTCTGGTTACTGTTACTATGTTTACTCCCTGGCCTCCTTGTCATGTGTTTGTGAAAGTGGCCCTTTAAAAAAAAAAAAAAAAAGTCCTGCCATCATGTAGGCCTTGGACATACCCTGGTTTTTCTTCATTCTTTTATTGTTTTGTCCGGACAAAAGTGTAATCACATGTTTTATAGGATAAAAATATAAGTATTGAACTGTTTTCTATGTGCTATGTGTGACCCCTTTCCCTTTTTTTCTACCTTTGCAGGTCTACACATAATGAAATGGAAAAGAACAGGTATGGAAAGAAAAATATTTATTTGTGTTTAATTGGAAAATATTTCTGTCTCGTAATTAGCTTTATCAGGCAGATACGAAACAAAACAAACCCATTTAGCTGGTTTTCCACGCTGTGATGTTCAGAAACTAGCAGCACATCATGCTTACATCTGCATCATCGATTATTTCAGAACCTTTGTGGCGGAATTCTGTACAGGAACATGGCTTTTTTAAAATTGATTCATTTTTCTAAAATATTTCTGTGAAGCAATGAAAATGTAAAGAAACAGTCTGTAAAAACACAGTGCATCCTTTACAACCTTAACCAGTTTATTCATGAGTTGGGTGGTGCAGTAGGTTAGATGAACAAACCCGTTGTTTGTTCACTCCTGACTCTGAGATGTTGTTAGACTGCAGCATCCTGCTTCACTGATCACATGACCTTTTTTATAGGTTCATGTGATCAGTGAAGTGAAATCTAACAACTAAATTTGTTGAGGGAATAATAATGATAACAGAAATTACTAATGAAGTTGTGAAGGGTCTTTTGAACAGAAATAGGAGCAGTGTGGTTGATCCACAGCAGCTAGTGGTTAGGCTGATTGATATATGGCACCCAGGCCTCAGTGGACTCTGCCCGTGTGGAACTTCTCACACCTGCCAATAAGATGAGCTTGTGACTACACAAGAACATTCTTGCTCTTTTTCTAGTGTCATCTATGCGAAGCCTGACAATGGGCAGAAATCAAAGACAATTAAAGGAAACATATGCTTTTAAATCCTTTAAATCCTTCCTTTTCACATGTAAATCATTCATTTATGGTTTAAATAAAGTAGAACTGCAATCCTTTGGTCTGAAATCGTCGTTAGTATAGCTCCACAAACTGCTCCTTGACCCCTGTTCTGAGGTGTTCCTTTACAGTTAATGAGAGCAACTCGTTTCGCTGCGGTCTCTTTAAATCCGAATAATTCATTTCACGCCCTGCCCCCTTCCACGTCACAGAGCGCTGTACTCTGTTCGACTCCACGCCCCTCCGCCATATTGTAGTTTTCTAGCAGCATCACTATTATCTACCGGTAGAGAACGTTTTTTAAAAAATGTCAACAACGGAAAACTGATGCACGATAAATAAAAGAAACAACACCTACACATCGGAGACAGTCACAACATGAATGAAAACTTAAGTTATGTTTTCCTCTCTCTCCCTCTGTTCCTCCCTCTCTGATGAGATCCTCATTAACTTCCATGTATTTTTCTATTATCCGATGTAGCCACCATCAGCTGTTGTCTTTTTGTCCGAAGTTTCCCTGCGTCATCTCAGCCATCTAATAAACATCTATTATTTTTCCAGGTAATTTAGGGCATTGGTTGAACAATAACCAGTGTAGAAAAGGCAGAAAGGAAAAAAGTCTCCCGATTTCTCCCCATCAAGTATTGTATTATGTTGCTATCCTAGCAAGATCGTTAGTAGAAATCAGTCACTGCAGATAAAATATTTATCATATTGTTCCAACAGTATTAAATTATATTTAATATCTTAGTTTATGATGAAGCTGCAGGTCTCTCAGAGGGAAATCTAGGAAACCCTCCAAAGAAGGAAAAAACATGTATTTAAGGGCTTAAAAAAGTGGATTATGCATGATATGTTCCCTTTAATGAATTAATCCCAACAGTCGTCAGAGCTGATAGAGTGCTGCAGGACCTGCTTAGTTTAATATATTCTGAATCCTGTTTTGTGCCCTCTGCTGCACTTAGAAACCAGATCACACCTGTGTGTGCGTCCACTTGCATGTAACACAACTCCTGTTACCAGCACACTTTTTATTTTGCACGCAAGTTCCTCCGTACTAGCCACGGCCTCTCACTTTCAGGGGTCAAACGGCGAGGTTGAGGTCAACGGAGTGATTTACTGCCAGTGGGGAAAAGTTCCCCAGCTGGCCTAAATGTAACTCTGAGCCAATGAAAGACCCCTTTTTGGGTTGCATTGACAACACAAATATAACCAGAGGCTGAAACTATGCAGTCGTTGAACTTGAAGGACTCTGTGAAATGAGGTTCTGGCCTTAGGCCTCATAGATACTCACCCACTGACACGTTTAACCAGATCAACCTGCTGCGACAAAGTTGTTTTCTGCAGCCACGCCACTGTTAGTCTCCCACTTTACCACCATGTGACCTGGCCTGTTTGACTCATCCATGTTGTTAAACAAACATTAGCTTGCCCCGCTGATCCCTTATTATGTCAGAACAACACAGGCCGGGACATTTCCATGTTATGTAATGACAATCTGGATGCCCTTTGGACCCAGTCAGCTGAGAAATGGCTGCTTTGCTTTTGCTTTTGAATACTGCTTTGTGTGCCTGAGCGAGGGCTTCTGTTGCAGCGCGTTTGTGTGCTTTCCCCTGCCCACAGTCAAATCACGCGTAGACCTCTCAGTGGGTCCGATTTAAATAACTTTCTAGCAAGGATGCTTCCGTCAGTATTACCTGCAGCAGGCGATAAATGAACAACTCATTAGTCAGCCTTTAGCTGAACAGAATTAAAAGCTATTTTTCCACTACATTCAGGAAGAGTCTGACGTACGCATGCCCACCCGTTCAGGCAAACACAGGCGCACAGAGGAGTTGCGCTCCTGATGAAGTTAGAGCTGGAGGTGTGTGTTATGTAACGGTGGGGTCAAGTGGTTACAAACACCCACCCAAGTTTAGCGATTACCAGGGCTATTAGATTGGAGCAGCTGGGAGTCCTGCAGCGGGAAACAGCGGAGAGCAGAGATATAAATGTTTGCTGTTTGTGTCGCTGTGTAAAAAGTCCTGTGTGGTAACTAATGATGTTACAGTGCAAGCTCGCTGCAGCATACATGACTTCAGTTATTGTTTACTTATTTTGATCCGAAAGTTTCATTTAAATTGTGTTTGCAGATCTCAGGAGCTGCACCTATATGAGAAAAAGTAAAGTGGTTTACAGCTGAGGAGTGGTGGTGTGGCAATATAAAGCAGAGAGGCATGCGTCTTATTACATGTGTATAACACACCTCGTCTACAATCTAAGCCGACAGATTCTGTGATATTTCTGTAACTAGAAGGACGTACTCCGACTTGAATGTGAAGTATTTTAACTTTCTGTCAAAACAGGAAGTGGGGAGTTGGTGGAATGTGTCTTTGACATCATCTGGGTTTTTTGTTTCTTTTACATTGAAGCGGTTGTTTGACCAGTTCATCAGTGAAACCAAAAGTATGGAAAATTTGACAAAGCATGAAGAAAAACGGGTTTTCAGTCATTTTCTGACACCCAGCTTTATGCAACTCTAAAGGAACTAATGCGTCAACCTGGCAGCGCCAGAATCAGACGGCTCTGTCGCTGTTGGTGCACTGGTAGTGACTGGTTACCCCGTGTCTCAAAAAGATTAACATATCTACTCAGGCAGCATTCAGATTGTGTGACACGCCAAAACACAATAAACTCA
This sequence comes from Craterocephalus amniculus, assembly GCA_036024015.1. Taxonomy (NCBI): domain Eukaryota; kingdom Metazoa; phylum Chordata; class Actinopteri; order Atheriniformes; family Atherinidae; genus Craterocephalus; species Craterocephalus amniculus. The sequence goes on along the minus strand of JAVQJG010291589.1, from coordinate 8,191 downwards.
ATAAACTGCATACTGCACAGTGAGCTGAAAATGTGTAGAAACCCTACGAAGCCTGCTGGCTCCTTGTCAGCTGTTTACCGAACTTACAACTTCTTTGTGCTGGAGTGTTTTTTTGTAGTTACATGAAACTTAAACGTTTTGTAACGTTTTGTCTTCTGTATCCAGACGGGCACATCTACGGCTGTGTTTAGAGCGCTTGAAATCCCTCGTTCCCCTGGGACCAGACGCCAGCAGACACACCACCCTCAGCCTGCTGATGAAGGCCAAAGATCATATCAAGGTGTGTGTTTTGTGGGTAAACGCATCCAGCTAATCATTCAGAGGGCAGTTTGTTGATGGTTATGTATGTCTGCTTGACTGAAATGTCTTCAGTAAGCTGTAGTGGATGCAGACACACACACAGAGCCGTGCCTGAAGTGCGTCGTGTTCTCTCTTCCCTTTGCAGAGGTTAGAGGAGAGTGACAGGAAATCTCAGCACACCTTGGAGCAGCTACAGCGTGAGCAGAGACACCTGAGGAGGCGTCTGGAGCAGCTGGGGGTGGAGAGGACCCGCATGGACAGTACCGGCTCCACTCGGTCCTCCGACAAGTCCGACTCAGATCAGGGTGAGACTTCGTTAAGGCTCATCTGTTGCCATTTCTCACTTTTAAATATCACACTTGTCAATTCAGTCTAGTTCATGTTGCATCTGATAGTTACAGAAGATGTGTTGGACCGCTTTGTTGTCAAATCTAAAGAGAGAAACTCAATATTTAGCCAATCAGATGATGCAAAACAGCATGGAAAAAGAAATGAGGAGATGTGTTCAGAAGGAGAATAACTTGGATTATGCTGCTTTAGAGTATTATATGTTCACTGGAACAAGGAGATGGTAGAATGTGGTCAAAAATTAAATTTCCTTTAAGGTGCAGATCAAACATCCATGATAAAAACTATTTAATATATCATCAACACTGTTTCTATTTCTATCTAATCACTATTACTAATCATTACTAAAATATCTGTTTATGTTTATGTTCCATTCGTATCTACATGCCGTGCATCCACATACATGGCAGCTGCCATATTTGTGCCACCTTTTACTGTGCCATCTCTGAAAGGACAAACATCTGTGTATACGTGTTGAGAAACCTCTGAGCTTTAAAACTGCAGCATTAGTATTGCTTTAAAATGGAAGAAGCCCAAACATGTGCAGTGTTGAAGTAGTTACCTGTAGTGCTGTCAGCGCTGCACCTGAGGCCACTGGATCAACCATCCATTCAAACTGTTATTTGTATTTGAAGCCATCCATCTTCACCGCTTGATGCAACTCATTTTGCGCGCTGTAAGGAGGTCGTTACATAATCCGCAAGAACAGTGAAGTTTGTTTTTGTTCTTGAAGTGGCAAAAACAAAGTGTCATTTTGTTCCTTCTCGCCTGATTTGAGACTTAAGCAGTTTGTTCTCAATGTATCGTCTGGGCAGAACTTTTTCTGTGACGTCTAACAACTTATGTGTGACTGGTCAGAAATTTGAAGTGGTTGTTGTTAATGTGGAAGAACATGAAGCAGACCGTTGTCTTTTCACTTTTAAGCTAATGTTAAAGATTCCACAAAGTGAATCAGATGATTGAGGCAACAGCTGGTTGAGGCGGTTAGGAAGAACAAAAACGTGTATAAAAACACAGACAGTGCCCCATAAAAAAGACCCCACCCTGCCACAGACACAAATCCTCATGAAGCATGAAATAACTGGGCCTTTAAGAACTTTGTTCTTGTTGACGTCACCCCAAGAGCTAGAACAAAGTTCCCTGTTCTTGCGGAGCATGTGACAACCCTACAGTTATGCTATTATATATAAGATCATTTCAATAACAGGAGTAGGAAATATCCTCCCAGTGGGGGAAGTTCAGATCAGACTGATTCTACCATCATTTTAGAAACTTATTTTACTCGCTGATAAAAACCAAGCTGCTATAAGTAAAAGAATCCATTGCAGTGTACAGTATGGCCAGTGAAGTTAAGCATCAACATAACGCGGTATTTATAGATTCATTATGCAGATCAGTTCTAACACAAGGCCACTGATGTTTTTGTGCTGCCTGTGTTTAACAGAGGACCTGGATGTGGATGTGGAGGGCACAGACTACCTGCTGGGTGACCTGGAGTGGAGCACCAGCAGCGTGAGCGACTCAGGGGACGAGCGAGGAAGCCTGCGCAGCAGCTGTAGTGACGAGGGTTACTCCAGCGCCAGCCTGCTGCGCCTGCAGGACACTCAGGAGAGGGCCAAGCAGCTGGGCTGCAGCCTATAAACAGCACTGCTCACCCACCACTCCCCCCTCCTCCCTTCACGCAGTCCCATCCCGAGATCCCATCACCACTCCTTTGTTCCCCTTAGACCTCCCCCTCCCCGTTAGGACTGACCAAGTCAAGGCCTCTCGCCCAGCCAGGCCTCAGCGGACTTCCTGTCCGCACCGTAACTTCCATCCAGACTTCAACACTTTTTGAGGCAACCACACACATCCAGCTCTTCATCAGCGGTCAGTCTTAAGGGTGTCACCTGCTCGGCTCTGCACCAATCAAACGAGCGGGATTGTGAAGACACTCCACCCCCCTCCGCCCTTCCGTCCTTCAACAAAATCAACTTTCAGCCAGAGAATGTTACCACACAATGTCCCACTGCCTCTTTTTCTACGCCTCAAGAGCCATGGGAAGCACTTATGAGATTTTACCCCGACTCTGACTCACACACGCACACATACATCACCACACACACACACACCCTTCCTTCGCTCCTGTGTGTCCAGTGAGACCTCTTGAAGGCGTGACGCTGACATGATGCTGGGTTTTTACCACCTTGCTCTCCAGTCAGCCTCCTGTGCATGGTACCTTGCACTTGAATTAGCTTTTGTGAACAAAAGTTGAATCTTTTTTTCTAACATCTCCTGAAAAGGCCCCGACTGCAGCTTCGGTAATAAAGCTACCGGAATAAGTGAATGTTTGTAAAACATGTCAGTCAGCAGACTTTGCAGACACTAAACCAGACTGCGAATGGCGTTACACCGTCAGGGCCGCCAGCAATACACTCTCCAGTATCCAGGCTTTGGCAGGCTCACCGCTACCGTGTCATTTTCATGTCCGCACCTGCCATTCAGAGGGAAAAGGAAAAACAGACAAACACCAAAAAACCTGAAAAACAAAAAAAGGAAAAAAAAAAATCATGCAGCATGAGATTGTGAGGGGGTCTGGGGTTATGGGAGGGTTTTGGGGCTGGGGTGGGTTTGATATGTTCTGCCTCTCTCTGATGACTGTGGCGTTTTTACAGCATCCCCCTTCCCATATGTGTCTAATGTCTTGGCCTGGCAACGACGGCAGTCGCTGGCAAGTCCGACAGCGTTTTACACCAGCCAAGGGGCCGAAAGCAGGTATATTTTTGTCAGGTGCTGGTACGTCTTTATATACCACTCCTTCACTGCCCCATTGAGCAGGTATACACAGAAAGGGAAGAGCCTATCTACCTAGAGTAGTCGAGAGACTTTCAGTCGAGCACATTCCACAACGTAGAGAAGACAAAACAGGTGATTTTGAGAGCATTATTTTTGCAAACAGATGTTCCTGCCATGTTTTTCTGAAAGGAGAGTTTAACACGAGGCGAGTCACCCCGAAGCAGAGGGATCGGCTTTCTGTGGGGACGAACGGAGGGAGGCATGAGTTTTTCTGTGTTCACGTTTAAAAAGCACTAAAATGTTAAAACCACAGATTTTCTCTCCTTTGCCATGCCTTCATAGCTATTTATTGTTTCTGCGAAAATGTACACCTTTTAATGTAAATAGTTTTCAGAAAGATTTCTATGTCTATCAGCAAATGTATTTATTAGATATACTAAACCTATAGATGAATATATCAGATATATTTAGTCAAAGCTTATGTTCTTCTCGTGAGGTTTATTGGAAGTTTCTTATATGTAGTTTGTTTGCACAGCCAAGTCAATCTATAGAATATTTAGAAATGAATGTTGTGCCTCCAGGCTTTTGTGGCTGTTAAATGTGGCACAGTGCTCCTAGGAAATGAAATGTTTTCTTTGTGGTAGAATTTAATTTTTAGCTGTTCTAAAGCTGTCTTGCCCTGTTAACGGAGGGATAGTGGGGAGGGGGGAAGAAAATCTGAATAATTTAGAAAAATGTGAACTATAAAGTGTAACCGTGAGAGAAGTTGGTGGCCAGGTTGAGGCGAGGCGATTCTTCCGGCTGTTTGCCCCATCCCTGTGCACAGGAAACTCAGACAAAATGGCTGCTCGGCCTCATGAGATATTCGCAGCCCTTTGTGGGGTTTCCGAATCATCGCGGGCAGGGAGAGGATTGCAGATCCGCGAATGTAAATCAACTCTGCGGTGTAGCAGCACAGTGCCAAAGGATGCTCCCTGCTCATGCATGCGTCTCGTAAATCTCAGCTGAAGCATGATGATGGTACACCAAAAAGAAAAATAAATAAAAGTTTTAAAAAAATCAAATAAAATTAAAAGATCAAACCAGAAAAATAGGTATGAGATTGTTTAGTCTTTGAGTGGCATGCTGCTTCATTTTGTCATTTTAAGATATTTTTAAATGGAGAGGAGCTGTGTAGCAAGGCTACTGGAATATAGGCGTGAGTGGGCAGTTGTGTTCAATGAAATGCCATCTGCATTTGTGTGTACAGTGTGCGCGCACACGTGTGTGTTTATTTCGACACTGTCTTCAGAGAGAAAGTTTTGGGGTGGTAAAGGGTGGGTGGATTTAAAAATTGTAAAGCTATAGTTCTGTTCTTTGTGTTTACGAGTAAAATGCAAAAAAAAAGTTAATTTTCAACCTCAGCATTAATGTCCAAGAAAATTGTTTCCCACTTTTATCCCCATACATTACCTGTTTTCTGCCTTCTGCCAATCTACCTGTATTTTTGTATGTTTGTATGTGTATGTGCGTGTGTGTGTGTGCACGCTCCAGTATGTATTGATGTGAACGTCATGTGACTGTGTGTGTGTGAGAGACAGAGTGCCTAAAACATGGCAGTACACTGTACATTTTCGGGGTCATATGTAATTATTGCTCTGCAACCACCACCGCCCCTCCTGCCTCCCATCTGCCCCTAACACGGCCACCCTGGTGCTCTCAGCATCTGCCTACAGAAGCAGATGTAGAATCTCTTGAAGAACAAGACGACAGTCAGACCAGTTGTTTAAGCTACAGCTTTCAGCATCAGCAAAAACTTGTGCTCATGGTTTTTGCACATTTTGCCCCTGCATTAAAAAAAAACCAAACATGGCTAACAATGCCTTAAAACAGACTCAAATGTACGACCCAACCGAAGAAAGGCATGCCAGGGTTTTAGGATGTACAGAAAAGTATCACAAAGGTCATTCCTTTTCATCGTAATGGTCTCAGGCGTGGTGCTTTCATACATTACACCAAACACACAAACGCACTGCGTCATAGTTCCACAAATACCCTCATCACCTGCTGCCTTTCGCCTCAGAAAGGTCAAATGTCTGTTTTTCTGAATAAGACATTCTCTGCACTTACTTTTTAAGGATTGGAAAATTTGGACACTGACTACTAAATGAAACACTTCAAATATGGGGAGAAATCCTTTTGACAATGACTTGTGGCGCAGCAATTTATATTTGCCAGTGATGTTAAAGAATAAACTATTTGAAACCCTTGTTTACCTACCTATCATCTTGTCGTGGTCTTTATTTCTGGTTCAAGACACAAAAAACGAGCCTCGGTAATAATTATGTTGAGAAGACAAAAGCAGAATCCCACCCGCCACTTTCACATATGGTGAATAATTTAAATATAGGGGTTGAATAGACAGTAATGAGGAGGTTTTGGAACATGAGATGAAAAGAAAAGGCTTCATAGGAGGCTGAGCCTTACCAGCCATCTAGTGTGTTTCAGAGTAGTTGGTTGGCCAAATCCCAGATTTGTGTGATCACAGCCATCTGACTGCTGCTCCATAGCCAATGCACACAAAAAGCCAGAAAGAAGGGGGAGGGTATTGTAAAAAGGATCAGTCATCCCTTCTGGAGCTGTCTGGCTGCAGAGGGGGAAGGGACTATACAAATGATTTTATCATCCTCAAAAGCTACTCACCTTTGTGCTGACAGTAATACGTTGTTTACTTTTTCTTTTGAAGTTGCCATGCCATGGTTTTGAGTTCTAACAGGTGAAACGGAAAATCATCAATATATTGAGTCCAATGATTGGACATGGAAAATGGACTGAAACATTCAGTAAAAGACATGAAGCTGAAATAGACGTGTCCATGTGTTTGATAAACTTAGAAAACTGCTCATTTGCTCGACTTATCCTTCTGATCTGTGCTTAATCAATTTAAAAAATAATTAGAAATGAGATTTGATGCATATTTGTGTCCAAGAAAGTCAGTTTAGGTTTCAGGCGTCACCTTATGGCTTCACCAGGTGACAAGAGATCAGAGTCCAGCGTCATAATGGCCATTCACAAAGTGATGGATGATGACACAGTGGCTTTGTGCTGCTCTCACATATAATCCAGCCTATTTAAGTTCTAAAATAAAAAAAAGATCGCTCCACCCTTTGTACCTACATCTAAATGCAACAATCAGCTATTTTCAAAACACGTTTTGTCATGTCGTAACAGGAAATACTCGTGTGCAAACCATGCCTCTCCGGTTAATTCTCAGCAACACCTGAAACTGGATAGCAAATCCAGCTGATTTAACTGCTGACTCCTGTGTTTAAACATCTCTTAAATGATTTATTTCATAATTCCCTCAGTAGATAACTTTTTCACCCATTTCATTTTTTCAGTTTAGGTAGATTTTTTTCCCCTATACATTAGCTACTTTGAAGTTATTTCCAGCTGCTCTCATCCTCAAAACTGGCTTGCTCTTACTGGCCATGTTCCAACTGGTGATTAACTAAATAAGGCCGAATCCTTCTAAAAATATATCTTTCATGTAGAGAAACTTTACAGAAATTAAGTTCTTATTTGAAAGAAAATTATGTTCAGGCTTGATTAAATTAAGCTGTTCGGATATATTTGAAAAACATTCAGAAAAATATGTCTGAGAAAAGTGGGATGAGTAGTGACTCAGCAGAAGCGTGTGTAATTTCAGGAATTGATGTAAAAATGTATTCATCCATCACTATTCTTTTGGTTGCATCCAGCAGTAAAAAGCATTTACCCCTCACATGTAATCTTCACATGAAACAAGAGTCAGGCACTGCAATGCAGCTCAGCCTGAGCCAAGTACATGCTTCAGCAGAGGGTATTGACAGAACCTGCCTGCTGGTGTGTTTATGGTGCAGAAATGTTCCTGTCAAGATTGTGTACGTGTGTGTGTTTGTGTGTCAGGGTCACAGCACTACTGACCCACCTCTCTATGTCCTCATATGCCAGATTAGTCAAATCCAGAAGCTTATCCAGGGCCTGGATGCCTAGTTTACTTTGACCTTCACCTCCCTGCCCCACCCTGATCTGTCATACACACTCGTGCAAACCTCCCATTTACTGTACTTAATATAGGGAAAACACCCACATGATACATCTACCCAAGTGGTGTATGCAGTACAACCACAACAAAACCAAGCCTTTAGGAGTAACAAAGTGAGGACTTAAGGGATTTAATCACTAATGGGAATTAAACTTTTACTGGGGAGTGGATAATAACCAGTTCCATCCACCAGCACAAATGCACTAGTTACATGTTGATGATTAAGCTCAACTCAGTTACATATTAACTGCATGACACATATATTTGATATTGTGTTGCTTTCTGTTGTGTTCATGTCAAATATACAATGAACGTCCTGAAAATGTCAGAAACAAAAAGCTCACCAGATGCACTGAATGATGTTTTTTTCTTAAAGAGCATCATCAGATTTCAACAGTGGTCCATCCATCTAAATCAAGCTCACCCATTATCTCCCAAACAGCCTAACCAGCTGTCCAAGCAGCACATTGCTTAAATTCTTATCATTTGTGGACAGGATTTTCACTTGCTGCCTAATATATCCCACTTATGCCAAGAGCTGTAGTTACAAGTGAATTAATCTTCTTTCTGAACATGTGAAGTACAGGAGTTTAGTTCATTTTTATGTCCCTGAATTGCCCTCGATGTACAATCTATAGCATTTAACGTTTTAACCGTTAACCACCATACCTCTTGTATTATTATTATTATTATTATTATTAT
>JAVQJG010291574.1:0-59028 GCA_036024015.1 Craterocephalus amniculus | reverse complement strand
CACACACACACACACACACACACACACACACACACACACACACACACACACAAAACCTGCAATTGATCATTTTTCTTCTCATAGCCTAATCAAGTTCTAGGCTTTATTTGAATATTATTAATAGACAAAAAACAAAAAGGCTATTGTGCAAATTTGAATGACCACAGACCACACCAGAGAATCTGAAATCATGTGCCTTTGAGCCAGGCACCTCTAGCGTCTCTTGGAAATCATACGAACAGGAGGATTCTGAAATGTGAACCAATGACACTTGAACTGTCAACAGTCTGCTGTCACAGGTGGCTGGCCCTGTTTTACCAGACTTCCCCCAGCCTCCTCCCACACTGCCAAAGGCAAAGAAAGCCAGTGAAGAAAAGGGAACTCTGAGAGCACCTTACTAACCTACTGCTAAAAGCCTTAATATAAAACAAACACTCTAGAGCTGTGAAACTCTATGGCATTCTACAAGGAGAATAACCAGGAAGGTGCTCAAGAATGTCCCGTGTGTTATGAGAGTCTTTCGGGCATCGAAAGGACTTTGAGCTGCGGGCATGTTTTCTGTCACGACTGCCTGGTGAAAACGCTGATCAGCATCAACAGTGATGGGAACATCAGAGACACGATTGCGTGCCCTGTATGCCGACATCTGACATTCATCAAGAAACAAAAGGATGCGCTGGTTTCTCTCACAGTAAGCAAGGATCCAAAGGAAGAGCAGACATTGGAAGTGCCTCTCTCTCTGCCAGCGGGACAGCTCCAGTGCGCACGGCGCGCCTCCAGTGACAGTATTCCAAGTGGAGTTAATTGGATCGCTCATTGCTGTAGGTGCATCTCTCAGCGAGTCCGTCGCCAGATGTTAATAAGCCCCAGTCATAACGCGTGTCAGATCTTCATCATAAGCACCCAAGGGCGACCTATGGCTGAGGAAGATGCGCTCGATGTTGTGATGACTGTAGTTCATCCTCAGCGCAGGCGAAGGCGCCGGATTTGCACAACGGCGCGATGCTTGCTCTTCTTGCTTTCGGCATTTACTCTACTTGCTTTGGTGGCTGCAACTCTGCCCTGGATTTTATTGGCATAATATCCATTTATGATGATGTCTGTTTTGAAGTGCCATGGGGCTTGGGGCCATGGGGCTTCCGAGGACAGAAACATTTCCTTAAAATCCTGTCCCTGTCATGTGTGAGTTTGTCTGACTGATCTAAACCTATTTGACAGTTATTCTAATAAAACTGTACTTTGCTCATAGCATCATGCTCCCTTTTATAATAATTTTTAGGGTAATGTAGGCCTTGTCTTGCATAAAGATGTTCATATAGGCACAGGTGCTCATTTAATGTCAGTTACCTAGCAACATCAACAATGAAAGGTGAAAGAAGCCTTAACAGTTTTTTTTTATTTGTTTGCATTCAAGTGACTTGTGTGTATGGGCAAAATCAAACAAACTTTACCTATCCAAATGATAAATCATACAAAAAGCTACAACTGAACAATTTAACCGTTTGTGAGGGTAAATTTAGTTAAAACAAAAATCACTTTTACTTGATCTATTTTTGTATTGACATAAGGTTTACCAAGTAAATAACTATACCAGATTTAGCTCTTCAGGAATAGTTTAATCTGTAATCCCATGGCAGTTCGATGGATGAAAAAACATGATTTGAAAAAAACCCACATAAATAGACACAATATACATATAAGGTTTGTTAAGATAAATAAAACTTAGTTCATTAAAAACAAACCAAAAGGACAGCCATGCAATAAACGTTTAAAATAAGCACCTTTTTGAAAGATTTGGAGAATGTTTTCATTGATGAGACATTCCTGAGCTTTGTAGGGATAGTGTTCCAGGTATGTGATGCTCTGACAGAAAAGGAAAACTGGCTAAAACTGTTTCCAAAGTGCATCGTCACAGTATCCCCTGCTGTGGGTTCAAGTAGCCACATTGTTTTTCAAATGAATGAAGTCCTGCAATGGAGGCAGAGCCATTCTATAAAGGGTGTTAAAAACCAGCATAATGTCTTCATGGTATATGATCACAATCTCCCAGCAGAAAGTATGACAGTGATGATAGAAGATCGTTTTCCCATCCAGAGTTTTGTGTGTAAAGCCGATTGAAACACCTATAATTGCACCACCATTTCAGCAGCTCGGTTCATTGTCAACTGTTGATTATCTTGTTTACAAGCAGCAGACAATATAACTTTGTGGGCAGAACAGCAAAGCCACAATTTCCCACTTTCCGGAAAATGCAGTGGGCTTTGCATTTGTTCTTCCAAATACAACAAATGACAGAACAAGGGATTACAAAGCAGGTTTGACTAAAGAATTTTCACACTAGTTTGCTTTTAAACTTTACTCTATTGTGCCCAAATGGAATCTTGCTTTTAAATAGATGATTGCATTATATTGCCTTGTAACACCATATTATACTAATACTCACCTTGGCTTAATCATTATATAGGAACAATGTCTTTAAAGGTTTCTGTAAGAAATAATTGATGCACCCAAGGCAGTCTAAAGAAGATGAGCTGTGCAGAGGTGATTGCTGAAAGGAGAGACGCTGATATCCTGTGGTGTTAGATTACCAGAGTCACTCAGAATTAACAGTCCAAGTCAAAAGTTTGGACATACTAAAACATTCAATGCAAGCTGGGACCAAGGAGACTGTTATTAGTCTTTTATGTGTAAAACCAGAAGTGCATTTTCTAGATTAAAAACAAAAACAAGGTAACAGTTTAAGCAGTTAAGAATGAAACTTTTAGAGGTGAAATGTTTGAACATGCCATCCATTACGCAGCGTTTGGTGGAGATACATAGCAGATTACGCCCTGTTCTTAAAAGAAAAGCTCCACCTAAGTATCAGCACAGTTTAGTTACACACACACACACTCATAGTTTCCTCTTGTGGCAATCCTTCAACCATCCTGCTGGACCAGTCCTGGCGGTTACACACCTGAAGAGGAATACCAGATTTCTATCCTTGCCAGTTTTTTCAATGTTTGATGACAAAATGTGCATCATTTGTTCATTTGATGAATCAGTTTTCCTGACTTGGTGTTCATGATCTGATCTATATTATGTTGGTAAGACTCCAGATTCAAAATCAAGAGATCACAGTCAAAAAAGGTTCCGAAAATACTCTGTGAGCTAAGTCTTGCTGATTTTAGGGAAGCTTTGAAAGTCTAAGTTATGACACAAAAACCTGTTTTCATCTTTTGTTTTTTGTGAAAGTAGATGTAGGACTGCACAGTAAACAAACCATTGGCAACACTAAGGTCATCTATTTCTAGGAAGTCACATTGTAGTGGATTTAAAATGTAGCATTTATGGGTTGCATTAGTATTGACATCAGAGGCACTTTATTACAGTACACACTGTATGAATTACTAGCATACTGTATGTGTCCAACCTATGTAATTTATAAAGCAAATTAAGAATAAAAGAATGGAAATAAAGTCACATAAACCAGGTGAGATTATTACAAATGTAGAGTTTAATATATATTTATTTCTGACATTCTGATAAGGATTGCAGGTAGGCTTCACAGTACACACTGTGTTCCACTTGATATGCAAAGCAGAGGAGGAAGGGGTGGGCATGGTGGGCTCGACAAACGGCAGGTTTTTTGTTTCTACATTAGTCGTGATAGCAGAAGGAGGCAGTACATCCACAGGCAACTTCCACTCCTCCACCGTATTGCTCAAAAATGACCAGCTAGTGTGACCCACAGTTTCTACACTCCATCTATCCGTCTCTTTATCACCCCTCTTACAATCCCTAAAAAGACGGTGATTGACACAAAAACATGGATTATCAAAAGACTATCTAAGTGCATGCATGACACTCTTTAATTTTCGGATTCAACCAACCCCCCCAACCCCCACAAAATGTAAACAAACTGGGCTTAATTTTGGAGCAACATACTTGGTTATAATGTGAGTCAGGAAATAGGCCTATAGCTGCTAAAAGCTTGATAAAACTATGTAACAGTGTACCGTTTGGTGCAAAAGTTGCTCTTCCGAACATGTGCTTGAAAATTACTATAAAGTTACTTAGCTGGCTGAAAGTAGACATGTGATGACATTATGATTCATGGTTTTGGGGAGTGTACTCATGTTCACTTCTTTTTTTGTGTGTTTTTCCTTTAGCAGCATAATAATCACAGCTATAATGAATATGAATACATGCTTTTAGGTGACGGTAGGTTCCAGCCATGTTGCACAAAAGCATTGGAGTAATACTGCCATGTTTTGGTAAAAATACATGCCAACAGGCCCTTAAAAAAGTCTTCATTCAGATCCTAGCTCTTATTTGCCCTGGTAAGTTATTACAGGGTAGCCTGCCATTTGAAATCTTCATCTGTCACATTCAGAGATACCCCTGCCTCCTTGTAGAACGGTATGGATCAGGCAAAGAAAATCAATCCTTTAGCACACATTAATTATGCCTAGAGTTCCAAAATAACAACCGAAGTGAGGGCACTTGCAATTGCTGCCATATAATTACCACAACTATCAATATAGTTAACATCACCAAAATCTTCATAAACATAGTCCATTGAGAACACACACTGAGGCATACCATAGATCACTTTTTTGGAGAGATTTTTCTAGAATGCATTTTGTCACCGTCACTGAATTCACACAAAAAACACATAAAAGGAAAAAGCAAAGCTTTGCAATGAAATTAATGGCTTTTTTCTGTAGGTTTTGAAAGGGAGACTTTAACCACTTGTTTTGGACTGAGGTGGGTCAGTTAACACTGTAATTGCACTTTAATTGATAAAATTACTGTCCTAAGACATTAAATACATGAAATAATAATGATTAAAAAAATGACACTGCAGCATCTGTCACCAGGTGAATTTGCAATATCTAAAGGTGATCATCTGGGGAGAGAAAATTAACAAAGAGAGCAAACATTTTTAAAAAATTGGCCAAAATTGACTTTGCTCTCAAACTAAGAATACAGTCACAGAATAGTTGACGTCGGGGCAAATTAAAGTGATTATTTCCTTTAAAACTCTTGTTTTTTTTCTTTTAAGGAAAAAAAAAGATGGAGCAGCGGTGTGCTAGTCAATAAAGAGACAGAATCAGAAAGATCTCAGATGAGTTCAAGCAGAAGAAACATTCTGCATTTCTGCTGCAGCATCATAGTTACCTGGTGTTAAAGTGTAAAATTATGAATCTACAGTACACCTGTTTTCATTCTGTGCAGGGACGAAAATAACATCAACTTTTTTTAAATCATAACATTTTCTACACAATAGATATCAGCACATATTATTACTATTATTATTATATATGTTCAAGATATGCATTTTACATATACTTTTTCCTCTTGGCTTTATATACATCAATTTATATACAGTCTTTGTATTTACACTAGGGGTCAAAGGTCAATGAACCTGAAGCACTTGAAACAAAGTTAAGAGAAAGATAATCACACAACCCTAAAGGCAGTGTAGTCGTCAATGCTGTAACAGCGTATCAGGCATGGTGTATAAATCTACGCTCAGAGGTGAAAAGTAACTGTAAAGCACTGCCATTCTGAGGCCCTTGGTCTGAAGCAGGTTGATCACTCATCATGCAAAAACATCGGAGTGCTTTCCTCCAAACTGAATAACAGGTAAAAAAGCTTGAATTACAATCATATTCTTCTAATTCTGTGCTGGTACAGTATAAAATGAGTTAAAGTGAGCTTACCTATACAAAGGTAAATGTCTGACAAAGAACTACAGTTGCACACTGTGATAGAAGAGAAGTAAAGATGAGGGTGGGAGTGACGTTAAGAATCAAACTGTTTCCTCCTGCATGCAGAGCCTGTCTCAAAGGGCTCAGCATGTTTTCTAATGTGCACAAAGCTTGAATACCCTGTGAGCAATGAAACTGGACTACGCTCTCACCTTGTGTATCTGTTTCAACCTGAGGATGTTTTTTTTTCTCCTAATCATATCGGCCTCTGAGTTTCCCGAAGCAAAACTTGTACAACCTGTGAGCATCATATTGCAATTTGATTGCATGTTCAAATAAGGCAAAAAAATATATAAAAAAATAAAACAGTCATGAAAATATACACTGGAGCATAAACAACAGAGACAAAGCAAAGCAAAAAAAAACACCTCAGTGAAAAAAAAATATTTTTATGCACTACTCATCTATATTCCAGTCTTTCCTCTTAAAGGCAACTGTTCCTCCACTATGGCATTTTGGGTGTTTTTTTTTTGTCAGTTTATTTTTTTTGTAGTCACATTAATGTAATAGCGAGCAGTTGTAAAAGATGAGTTTCTTTGCAGCCTGCAGCAGATGTGAGGGAGGGTTCATGTTCTTGTTTCAGGTGGGCAATGGTGAGGCCAGTTAGTGTTTCCATCAGGCCTTGACGGCGACAGTTAAGAGCATGTTTAGCCATTGGGGTTGCTGGTAAATGATGCCTCAGGGTCATAGGTCATAGAATGGTGCTCTGGGGCTCCTCCTCAGGCACAGCGTCCCCCTCTGGAGAATCTGTCACTGCCAGGGACCTCCTGCAGGGGGCGCCGCTGAACTCATCGATGAGGCTGTCCAGATTGACATTGATGGAGGGGATTTCATAATTGAAGATATCTAATGGTGAGCATGATGGGAAAGGTGAGTTTAATGAGCAGAATAGTGGGAAATGGTGTTGATGAGCATCAGGAAAAGGAGAAAGGGGGGCAAAATGATGGTAATGAGGTGTAAAAATGGAAGAGAGCAGAAATAATATTAATTGATTTGAGTCTGAACTCATGGTACGTGGCATATGATGTTTACCCTGATTGAAGGAATCAGTAGATTAAATGTGCTTCACATTCTACACAGGGATGTTTTCAGTGTGCTATTAGTCATACCAACAAACTTGGCAGCAACTAGTGTTGCATGTCACAGCTTTCTTTTTGTGTCTTTTGAGACAACAGCAAGGTATATTTTGTAAGATAAAATAGAATAACAAGTCAAAATGACTGCACATTGACACATTACACATCTACAACAATGGCCAGGTAAGCCAACACATAGGCAACAAGATGTGTGTGGAACTCTGTGGGGTGGGGGGGGGGGAGAAAGATGGCACCAAGACACCACGTGACTTAAAGTAAGGATGGAAATCTCATGAGAACTGCACATGGTATTTGCTGAAAATAAAGTAAAGGTAATGTGCTGCTCCATTTACTGGAAGGTCCAAACAGACTGATGACTACTCCTGTGTAGGAATGAGATGGAGCGTGGCAGTGTAGTAAGAGAAAGCAGAGGTTATAAAAAGCCATGAACCTGCCAAAAGAAGAGAGGGGGTTACCTGCGGACCCCTGATAAAAACAGAAGGATTATTAGAGGGGGGATGTCTGCCGGCATGGGGAACAAAAGGAAAGGAGGGGGGGGCTTTAAGATGAACCTTTGTAAGCGATGGCGTCTGCAATGTGAACGCAGTGTGGTGCACTCTGGGAAGTCCTTTAGCCGTACATTATTGTTTAAACTCCAACAAAGCGCAAAGAGACAATCATACCTTGCTACCAAGAGGAAAAAAGGTTCTGATTGATAGCTAGAGGTGGGTGCATTTGAGGCAGGCTGCAGGAGACCCCAGAGGCATCCACAGCACGAGGCCAGGCAGTGAGATGGAGTGCATGGGGCGGGGGCGGTCTGGCTTACCCTAAATGTCCCCCTCACACTTAGCCCACACTGAATCCCTGGCCTCACACAGCTGCAAAGTACACAATAGTAGCAAGGGGGGACAAGAGAATGATAAATATAACAAAGTAGAAGAATGACTGGTATATCATTGACAGAACACCTCATCATCAGAACATCATACTGTGGATATAATGTGGGGGGTTACATGGCTATGTTTCTTCGCCTGTTCACAGTAAAAGACCCCTGTCTGGTGGGAACTGTGCAAGCCTCTGACCTACCTCTGCCGCTTGGGGGTCTGGGTAACACAGATAAACAGAGAGCACATGATGAATCTAATGGCAACTTCCATACAAGCAGGACGGGCTATGCTTCTCTGATGTTTCCACACATTACCCGGAAACATCACCACATAACACAAGCAATGGATACAAAGGTTGGGAGATCTGCTCGCTACAGTACCACGAAGAACGCTTCTATGTACATTGCATCATTCTCAGGCATCGGTGTCTAAAAAGGCAACTTTTTGTCATTCAAGCGTTTGTTTGGGAACAGTCAGTTGGGGAGGGAGGAAGGAGGTTGTCTATGTCTACAGTCCTACAGGGTCCTACACTCTTCCGCCGTCTCCGTTAGACAGAGCCACAGCGAGTCTGAGAGATGGCCGATGCAGCCCCACCTGTGGTGGCGGTGGGGGGGATGTTGCCAAGGGCTGATGTTTACCTGTAGACATGCTCTCTCCAGGAGACAGTCCGTCCAGGAGGCTCTGCTCCAGAGGCTGGGGAACCGGGGCCATGGCTGGGCTAGAGAGCCCCGGGGGAGCCGTGGGCGGCTGAGGAGGGGGCAGACTGGGTCTCTGCCTGAGCTTAGGACCGGGCCGTGACTTGGTGAGTGTTCCTGTCAAGGAGGGTGGCGACGAAAGGGAGTGGGGCGCCCCTAGCGGAGTCTGGCCAGGGGAGGATGGCGGTACTTGCCCTGGAGGACAGGTCAATCCATAAGGGGAAGGGGTGCTAGGAGGTGTTGGGGAAAGGCTGACTGGTGATGGCTGACCTGTGGACTGGTCAGACATCCCTCCAGACTGGACATAAGGGACCTTGGGAGGCACAGGGGCCAACTTCTTCGAGCCTAAGAAAACACAAGATGATGATCATCAGGTAAAACCTTCAATTCAAGAGGGTCGTCATGAGCTGGAGGTACTGACCTTTCCGCAGGGTGTGTGGACTTTGCTCTGTGGAGTGGGGTGACTGGCTGCTCTGAGGGCTGCTGCTGGGGGGCACTGTTGGACCGGCCACCTGGATGGCTTTGTGTCCAATTACAGGGGAAAGCTCTTTACTCTTCAGTGTGCTGAAAAAACAGAAATCATGCAGACATTAGTATATGTCACATGACAGAAACAGCATTCAGTGAAAACTGGACTTCTTCTTTTTAACCACGTATTGTACTTTACCTCAGTGCCACCACAGTCACTACCAGCATCATCACCATCACTAGAGTGTTACACTGTTTATAAAATTACACTCCCAGCAGAACCAAAACCTCTTTTTTGCAAAAGAACATCAAAGCAAATAAGTCAAACATCTTTCAGAGCTTCACTAGGTAACAACAATCCCATCTTCCTTACATGAAAAAGGACACAGAATTCTCTTAATCGTTCAACATATCAGCTTTAGACCAAAGATCAAATCATAACTAAATTTTCCCCTCTCAGTAGCCTGGTCCAATGAGAAAATGTGTTTGTCCACATGAGTAAAGAGTGGTAAAGTCACAATGAAGGTGCAGAAATAAGGATATTTTTCATTGCATGATGTTTTGTACTGGAATTTAGGCCACATGACGCAAAACTTATGACCATGTTTTTACAAATATTTAAGCCTAATTAGTGTTTTTTATTACTAAGACATACTACATTTTTAATATCAATACCTAAAAAAAAAATAAGCGTGTCTGTCTTTGATGAAATGTGACTGAGAAGTCAGAAACTCCAAATTTGTTCAAATTAGGGTCAGATGAGACACCAAACTTGGTTCACTTGAATGACAGTCTACGGTGCAACACCATACCCCTCATTCCCCCTTACGGGGATTTATGAACATTTCAGATTTGTGTAACATTTGGGACAGTTTTACAGAACAGTACAGCAATGCAAAGTGTGAGGAAGAGAAACTTAACGATGTAATGTTTTAGGAGCCTTTAACATGTAGTAATTTCACAGTTTTTTAACTGTTTGAGTCAAAAGGAAGCATGTAGGGGTCTTACAACTATGTGTTACACTGAAAAAAGTTAATAAAAAACAAAACAAAAAACAACTTAAAACATTTTAGTAGAATACGTATGTTAAAATCACAAAAAGGAATTATTTTTTGTAAAGGACTGTATTTTCCAAACCAACTTAATATTTGCAGGATATCTTACATGAAACAATGAAAACAAAACATCAATTAAACATTATAAATCGCTGACATTATTTATATTGCATTGATCAGTCATAACATTATTACCACCCACCTAATATTGAGTAGGTCTCATATTTGGCATCAAAAGAGCTCTGACCAGACGTGTTTGTGGACCAAAATGTCAATGTGTCTGGTGTGGTGATGTTAGCGATAGATATTTTGAACCCTTTGTGTTGTGGAAGGGCATATTTATGGAATGGGTTTCCTTCCCAAAGATCCCATCTGATCCTATCAAATTGATAGGGAAATTTCTTGGGGGATTTGGGGGAGTCTGCTACTGTAGGGGTGTGAAGCTTAACTTGGACGGGGAGGCGACTGTTTTGCTAAACTATTTAGGTACAGTCATTGAAAAGTAACATTTATGCGAGGAAGGAGGTTTTCATAATAGAACACTGCACTGGGATAAAATGAGGAGTGTTGGTCAGTGATTTTAATGTTGTGGCTGATCAGAACGTAAATACCTGCTGGATCCTTTAAATGTCCCTAAACTAAATAAATAAAGCATACATATATGCAGCCTAAATAAATCATCAGATGCATCAACAAAAGCTCAAGGAACATTGATCTGAGTTTATTGCATTTAATATTTTACATTAGACATGCTCTATTGTTTCCCATGGGCTGTTAAATTTTCATGTCACATTTTCTGAATTAAATCAGCCTTCAAATAAACTTCTGCTGCACACAAAGTGCCCAAATCTCAGAAGTCACATTTCCTGTGTTGTAATGTAAAACTAATTGCAATTTACTCCTCCGAGCCAAATGATTTCAACAAATAAACCATCCCAGAGGCACGTTCTGGAGTCTCGCAACGGAAGGAGTGCTGTCAGGCGAGCTGACAGATATGTCATAATGATTTACGCCGTTCTGTGTGATTGTAACACCAAAGACGAGTGAGTCAGGAAAGCTCCAGTCACTAGGTACAGACTCAGCCCATTTGTCTTGAATGGAAGATGCTTATGCTGTATACAGTATGAGGATAATAAAGACTGTAATACACTGATTACTGGGCCATATAAACAAAATCAGTCAAACTATTAGACAAACAACAAAAATCCTTTTTATTTGTAAAAAAAAAACTGCTGCAAATCTCTGAATAAACATGTTCAAAAGCCATTTGCTGCGTTTTCCGTATGTGACCACCTTTTCAAAAACAAGCATTGGACAGCGTAAGCCAGTAACATCCTCGGTTGCTAGGCTACCTGCATTACAGGTATTCCCAGCCAACCCGAATGTTACGGAGTCTCAAATATGTAACTTGGAAGGGGGAGGAAAAAACAAAAAAACAAAAAAACTAAAGCAAAAAGCAAACATGAGCCAGCGAGCTAGAGGAAAAATACAGCTGCCACTCTGTGAAGCATCCATCATGGCCATGGGTGTGTTGTATTTACCTAGTCAGCCTGGGGGGTCCTCTCTCTCGGGCACATGGACAGGCAGCCCACGGTGGGGGCGGGGGCGCGGACGAAGGGAGGCTAGGGGGGTTGCCGAGGGCCTGGTCATGGCGGGTTAGTACCAAAGGGGTTTTGACGTAGAGCGGTGAGGCATTTGTGTCGGGAGGGGGGACATGCGACATGTCACCAGGCGGACTGTGCTTGGGGAAGTGCAGACAGCTAGGTTTGGGGTTTGAATTGATGTCAAGTGACGAAGAGGAGGACGAGGAAGAGGAGGACGGAGGCGGGGCAGGAGGGGTGAAGCCTGACCAGCGCAGCGGGGGCGGTGGGGAGGCGGGGGGCTGGGACTCGGGACCTGGTGCCACGGGGCGAGCACAGGGTGGGGGTTTAGGGTAGAAGTGGTGCGGGGCTGCGTGGCACGAGGAAGAGGTGGGGTAAGGGGGAGGTGGCCGGTCCTCCCCGGGGGGTGGGTGGGCATGAGAGGTGTCCGGCCGATTGGGCGACACGTTGTCTGAGCTGTAGATATTGAAAGAATAGACAGCACAAATAAAACAGCTCTAGTGACTGAACAGGGAAACGTATCGGAGCCATAAAGGATAAGCTGTTTGGATGATTAAGGTGTGTTAGTGTGGTACTTGTCTAAAAAACAGGGTAAAAAAAAAGAAAAAAGAAAAGGGAAATAAACGGCATTTTTAGCGTAGCGGTGGGCACCAAGCTTAGCACACAGTCAGCTCAGTGCAAATACAAAGACAAGCACAAAGAAAGAGCAACAAAAAGAAGGTTTTATTGCCAAAAGGAAAAGAATACAGTGTGTAGGACTTCCTCTGTGATCACCTTGTGTCTGCACACTGCATAGAGCTCTGAGGATCTTTCTCTGGAGCCAAAGTGGTGGGCTGCAGCTTACAGTAAGATGGAGCTGAGCTGAATGTCTCCTCACTAGATATGGAAAAAACCCTATCTGGTCTAATCCTGCATGACTTGTTTGCATCCCAGGTCCTGCAGTCAGCCCAGGGCAGTGTGAAACAGACACAAAACCCTTTCAATGGCTGAAAGAGCCACAGGAAATGAGGGGGGAAAAGCTAGCCAAGCCATAAGCCGTATTATCTCTCGCCTGCCACACAGGCAGAGTCAGTGTCATGAGGTGATTATTCATGTGTTTATATGTGATAAATATGATGAAAATTGTGAAACGTCTCAAGAGAAAAAGAAACCATTCATGACTAAAGGTGATGGAGCCAAGCAACGACAGTGAGATACTGAATATATGAGCATGCTTGCAAAGACTTGCGGATTGAAGATTAGTGGCATGTATAGATATACAGTCATAGTATTTGGACTAAACATCTCCAGAGTCAAATAAAATAAAATAAAAGTCACTCACAGCAACATCAACCTGACAAAGGGGCCGATGGGAAACTCAAAATATGCAGAGTGGGAAATTATAATAATAAAACAGAATGAGGTATGGACATGTTAAAGATACAAACAGAAGAGTACAACAACTGTAGATTACAGATCACACTTCATCAGGATTGTTGATGGTAATGATGATGGTGATGACAAGAAGGATGAGAAGTAGATGCATGAGGAAGAAGAGGGAGAGCGTCTCCACGGGAACTTACCAAACCCTTTCTCCAGGTGGTGGCGTGGCTGATGGAGAGGTGACAAGCTCCCCGGGCTGTTCAGGGATGAGAGAATCTGCAGAAGAACCAGGGCCTTGCATGCCTGGAGGGGTGGAGGAAGTCTTGCGTGCCAACGTGGATGAACCCTTGCGAGACACCCAGGAGGTATCCATAACCCGGACGCCCATACTGGTGACAGAAAACATGTCCAGAGTCATGCGCAATAATGAAGACATGTGTTATGAAGTGAGCAGGGGTTGTTAGGAAAAAACAGGGGGAAAAAAGGTATGATACGATACCTTTGTATCTTCCTAATGCTGCGTTAGTAGGGGAGAAGAGAGGCAAAAGGGACACATGTAAGGTAGACATCTTTCACAAATCTAGACTTTAGTTTGTGGAATGGTTCACAATGGGTCATGATTAGACACACAAGTGTTTGTTAGGGATTTTAGGTGCATTATAAAGTTTATCCAAAGAATGTCAGTATAGGAGCCAAATATTGTGGATATTGTATGTAACCAGTAGGGGGCACTGTGTTTTTTACCTGAAAGGGTAATAGACAGGTCTATTCAGTATAAGAGGAAGACATCATTATGTCACTGTTTGGCCTGGAAGGGCAGAAAAGTTTATGACAGCAGTGGCGCGAGTTACCCAAATTATTTGTCTGTATCTTGAAATGCATGATTGCAGAATAAATCGAAAATTCTGCATAGCAATCGGAAGTGGAAATTATATGAGTGATTTCATGACAGTGACAAGGTGCGTCAAATACCACCGACTCAAACATTCTCAGTACTTTGCTATAGGCTTAGATCTTTAACAGTCAGTGTCTTTGCTCTTATGCAACTGACTCTTATATGTACTGCTAATATTTCTTTGATATTGCTGTTTTTATTTTGTTGATTGCTGTTTTTATTTTTTAAAATAATGTATTATCATCCGGGTTCCTGTTGTAACATCTTACAGGGATAATGGACGGAAATTTGAGACATGAGATCCTCAATGACAAAGAAGATTAGAAATGAGAGGATATAAGACCACATTACCTGGATGCACTGGTACTGAAAGCCTGTCATATGAGTGCTAATTGCTTAGAATAGATGGAACCTAATGCCTTTAATATGACAACAAAAAAATGGGGGATTTTCTTTTCTCCTACAGTTATTCTCCACCAGCTGGATGAATGACTCAGGCCAGGTGACGTGCTAGTCAGACTGTGAAGGAGGAGCTGGGTGTGGGAGGATGGGAAGAAAGCACTAGAGAGATATTTCCTTAGAAAAAAAACAGAGATGCAACCAGCAGCCCTCCATCACGGACCTGTTGCCATAGAGACCATGCCAGTCAAGTTATTCAGCCTCCTCTTGATGAATACTGATAATAGGGGCTGTTGTTTTTGTGCTGGAATGATTGGTGGAGGTTCTGATGCACCGGACCAAAGATCACAGTATGATCTTTTTGCTGTGTGAGAGCTAAGAATTCAATATCAGCTGCTTGCGAAGAGGCGTGGGCGAAGAGCGAGTGAAAGAGGGATGCAAGGAGAGCGGGATGTGGGTAGTATAAAGCGCACTTGGCATCATACCCATCTTTCTTGTAAAACTCCAGCATCATGTTGTCAGTGGCGACACTCAGTGGGCGGCGGCTCTGGTCGTGCTGCTGCTGCTTGCGATCGCATTGGTCCATGTCTGGTGAGGGCATGGAGCTGTAGTTGGAGTTGTGGTTGGTGTGCATTGGGCTGCCATAGCTGCCTGTCAGGTTGAATTCAATCTCTGTAGCAGAAGCAGACAAAACATTAGCATTTACATGTATCTGTACCGTGTTATAGCAGTCGTTCAAATTAGATTTAAGTACAGCTTTTCAAGGAATTTCTCTACTAGATTTAAATGTGATAATATATTTATCCCAGCTTACAGTAAAATCTGAATTATCATTAGTAATACTCTACTATAGTACATGGTCTGACGATTCTTCATATATGTTTTTGCTGTATTTCTATCATCATATTATTATATTTCAGCATGGATAAAATAATTAGCCCTGGCGCCTAATCATAACTTTACATACGTAGTAAAATAATGCCCACCTCCAGGGAAGAACCAGTCGGCATGCTGAATGATGGGTTCAATGATGCCAACTATCTGTAGGGACACAGTGGTCATCATCTCTGTCATGTTCCTGTAAAGATGATTAAAAAAAACAGGCAATAATATAATTGCTCTGTGTTCAGTTTATGCACAATTCAAACCATGAAAACTGAAGTGAATCAGGGATTCCGAAAAAACACATACGGCTCTGTGTGCGTCCACAGCAGGTTAGGTCCGAGGACAATGGCCATGTTACCTGGAGTCATCTTATTTGAGTCTTGATACTCACTCAGCTTGGCTAGAAATTTGATGAGATATCTGCAGGTTTGAATGAAAGAGTTTACATTTATAACAGAATTACTTACATTTCTATAGGGCATGTTAGAGAGCATCATGCATTTCACTGTTTAATTACAAAATAACAATAATTAAGCTTCTAATAGTTATAATTTAAATTTTAGTTGTACCTTTAATTACCTATACTGTCAATGATTTTTTAAAGCAGCGACCAGCAGCTGGTACAATGATAAAAGTCATTGGCAGAAATGTCAATACTGCAGAGGTAATACATTTTCTGGAGTGTTGGTGGTGACATTTATATTTCTGCAGCCAAGTTGCTGCTGCTTTTACTTTTCTTTGATGCTAAATGGAAATTATCTTGACTGAAAGAATGTTATATAATATCAATGAGCTGATTTTGTTGATGTTTGCTTTTGTTGAGTTTATATGTAAACTCTGGGGCTATGATGGTATATGGAGAAATAAATGGGTATAAAATCAGAGAAAAATGACCTGAAATTATTCAAGTTGTCTGTGGGGAGTTTTTCACACACTGCCATTAAAGCTTGTAGTCTCTTGTCCATATCTTGAACACTGTAAAAAGAATGACAAAAGAGAAATCACTCGGGTTTATTTTTGCTTCACTTTTTTATAAACTTAATAATTTCTCATTTTTGGCAGCGATGGACCTCTGAACGAACACTCTCAACTATTTTTCTACTATTCATCATTGCCAATGGCATAACTCAAGAAACATTTTTAACAAGATAACAAAAACTTACTTGGAGGCCTGAATCCATTCATCATAAAGTTCAGTGGTCATTAACGGCTCGGGGAGCTCACGGAGGTATGATTTCAGTGCCCCTGTGGGTAAGTAAAGCAAGTTAAGGATAAAATGATTAATAATAAAAATAAAAATAAAAATAAAATAAATAACTGAAAAAAGCAATAAAAAAGTAATAAAAAATAAAAATGAAAAAAGATCAGTTAATATTATTTTAACCAATGTAAGCTTTGTGGGCAAAGTGGAGAAGTTGTTTTCTCTCTTCAGAGCCTTGGCGAGGCTGTGCCCTATATCTTCACTCCCCTCTAGCAGGCCCTTGCAGTTAGTGCAGCTGCCAGATTCAGATTACTCAACACAGATTTCCTACTAATGTGTGTAATAGACTGCAATATCTGAGCAGGCAAACCGGGAAAAGAACACTGAGGGCAGAGCTGATGAAGACCCCTTAGTAACTGTGATGCTGTCCTAAGAGATCTGCATTTTCCAACTCTGTTTTTTTTCATTGTAACTGACACTGCACAATGACAAAACAACCAATTAAAATAATCTAATTTCACATAAAATAATGTATATATATATATTTTGTCTAACTATGACTGAGTGCAGGATTTATTATGGAAATAGATGTTGAACATGCATACTGTATGTGTGGGTGTAGTTCACCTGCAATGGCATGTGGGTCGGAGGAGTACTCCTGCACATCAAGAACTCCACAGTCCAGAGAGGCTTTAAGCTTCTTCAGTTTGGAGGCTGATGGAGCCACTCTAAAGAGGCCCTGCGGACCCCACAAAGGAATTACATAACATATCAGTGATAAGATGACTGAACATCTGACAGGGACAGGTGAGAAATAACGTGAGATCACAATGCTACATTTTTTCTGCACACATTTGGACTTAGTTTGCGTGCAATAGAGAACACAGAATAAAAATATGAACTCAAAATGTGCAAGTGTTGTGTTTGTGCCTGCTTCCTGTACCTCCTCTTGCATACCACACTCTAACAGCATGGTGACGCAGGCCTCTATGGGAAAGGCAATCTCTCTCCCACTTATATTCAGGTGTTCCTCCAGAGACTTGCCAAATGATGGCTTCTCCACCCACGCCTCTGCAATACAATATCACAGCAAGAATCACATGCAGACACAATAACACCTCCGCATCACAGCTGTCACCTTGCTTTGGAAGGTTTTTCACAAAGTTTTTCATGCTATTTGATATTTATTATGAAAACATGAAGCTCAAGCCCGCCTTGCTGTACATCGAATGAAAAAATACTACATCACAATAGCTTAACGATGTTCTTCTGTGACACATCTGGCTTTTAACTCCTCTTTTTACATGTCATCGCGATGATATTGCTCAGGGTGCAGAAATGGGAAAACATCAGATACACCTCCCCACATAAACAGACTCACCTTGATGAGCTTTAATCTGGGGCAGGACACTGTGAAGAATTTCCAGTGACTTCCTGTGATATTCCGCCTGTGTTTCTATCAGCTTTAAAAGGAAAGAAGGACAAGAACAGATAAACAAACTATAAAAAGACTGTGTCAGTACAAGCATATAACATCACAATGTGCACTACAATGTGCACAGTTAACCTACCTAAAAAAGGAATGTTATTTGCACGAGAATAAGAAACAAATGATCCATTGATGATGCTGTGTACTTACTGTCTGAAAGTAATTTGCATAGTCTATTTCTTTGGCCACAAAATTGTACATGTCTGCTGACAATTGATCCTGAAAATTGAGAAAGGAAAAAGCATTTTTCAGGAGTAATATCTTAGGAGTAATATCCTGACAGGATGGTCTAGTTATGTCTGATACACACAGGAGGGTTATAACTCAGCAGGAACGCTAAAAGAAGCACCAACCAAAGCACAATATATGATTTGCTCTGGTTGATGACTCACTCTGCAAATCTCCATCCGATTTGCTGCCTCCTCCATCTCCTCTCTCAGGGATTCGGATTTGGTGCCAGGTTGCAGAGTGCTGGGATGACTGGATGACTTGGATGACTGGTGATATCTATGGGCAATAAAGAAAAAGAATGCATTAGATACATTATGTTTCTTGCGTAAAAATGTAAAAAAAAACAAAAACAGTTTTTTCCCCCCCTGAAAAAAAGAACAAGAATATCCTTCACCTTGTTCGTGCTGAGTCCATGTCCAGGACAAGTTTAGCTAAGTGCTTCCTCTGTTTCTGGATGTTGGGAATATCCACCTAAAAAAGAATATTAAGAAGCCAGTCTTGAATAGTGCAATTCTGTTGTTTCCATCATATTAAGATGATTTTGTGACTCAATTTGGGCAAAAAATTAAGGTGCCAGCTCACCTCAGCGAGGATATAGAGAGGTTCCACTACATCTCTTTCTATCTGTAACTCAAACTGAAGGAGCTCCTGGGCTAGTTTCTCTTCTGTGTCCCCGCACAGCTTCAGCATCTTTCTGTTTGGTGGCGGCCCCACACAAAGTCGTTGGTAATCAAATGCAATTAAAATGTAGACAAGGTTAATCAGGACAGAGAAGAATTTGATAGCTGAATCAATAATTAAAGATGACCTTATGTCAGTGTGTTTGTGTAGGTGTAAAATGGAGCTTTGTGAGTGCAGGCCTATAAGTTAAGCAGTTATTTACCCCAGGAGAGAGTCGTCTCCCAACACTGCAGCACCCTCCTCCATGCATTGTGCCAAGATCGTGAGTGGTAGTTTTTTCTGCCGGCAGAGAGAAATAATGTAACTAAGACATCATCGCCTTGCATCATATTGCTTTCCACCAGTTTTCAGTGTCTGACAGACATTTACTCACAGATGGTGACTTGACAGATTTCTTCTCGGTGTCGGTCCCCTGCTGACCCTGCAGGCAAGCAGCTAGCTTCTTGTGTGTGCTGTGTGTCACCTGCTTGACAAGATCAAGACGTTTCTCCACCTTAATAAAGACACACACACATAAGAAATGTCTTGTAATATTCCTGGGCACATCCACAAACAAATCCCTGTATACTCCAAATCTTCTATTATTTTTCAGGTACAGTAATAAATCAGGACTTACTGTCTTCATCACATAATCAGGATAAATACATTATCTGGAGCTCTACTGACTTATTGCTCAGATGCTACTTTTAGTGATGAATCATATGATTTAATCGATCTTTACTTAAGGGTAATGATTTACTTAATTATGAATAATCTCAGGGAAGAAAAGTTGGAACCAGTCACCATCACGATCCCACACAGGCATAATAACATTATCTTTCACAGGCAAAAAAAGAAAACAGCCTGATTATTTTTAACTAAAATAGGCACACACCTGTAATAGATCTTCACTTAGCACCTCTGTTTTTTCTGCCCTGCAAAGAAAGAAGTGTAAAGTTATTAGGATATTAATGAACAGCATAAATAAACACGGGCTAATGCTAGCTGATGATAGATTTTTCCCCTGAAACATGACCCTGTTTTAACTCCTGAACTTCATGCAGAATATTAAAAATCACCTAAAAACACACGAGTTGCAAGCATATATTTTATACATGTACATAAATAAACCTCTGGATTTAGATTTTAATTGTTTGTCATTTAGAAAATATGAAGAAATTATATGTTGAACTAAACTTTGTAAAGATAACTTCAGCTTTGTCACAAACAGCACATGAATCAGAGATATAGCAGAATCGTTCACATCATCGGCATAGCAGTGCTTCAAAATAGGTAGACCGCGTCTGAACACATTTCAGTTAGGAGTATAGCTACAGTGGTTTGGAGACTGTCTCTGTGAGTTATGACCACAAAAATGGTATAACAGCATATTAATATAATTGATTCAAAGATGCCAGCTCCCACTGAGATGCACTGCATTCCCACTGTGTGACAAGGACTGAGTTGAAGTCTGTTAGACAGGCCAGAGCTGCAGTGCAGATGAAGCAGATAAAACTGCCCAGCCAGACAAGTGAATGAGCCAGTAGCTCAGAAAAAGAACAAACCACTGAAAGTCACAAATACATGGTGTCAGCTCAGTTCAGACAGCTTATATTGAAAGATTTTTCGTCCGGATAAAATCGGATATTAGCACATTAATAGAAAAGCAGATGCCTGTTCGGGTTGCAATTTAAAATTCAATCTCAAACTGTGACTAAACTAAACTTACAGACCCCCAGCAACCGCCCGGCGGCAGCATTCTCTCTGGACTGCAACTTCCTGTCTGCGCAGACTTCCTGTGATTGTGCCTGCGTCATGTCAATCACAATAGCACATAATGCAAACTTATCTTTACCCAAAGAATGCAAGAAACCTTGGTTCATTTTCTATTATTCACCAACTAGAGAAAAATAGCAGCACATAATTCAACTGATCTTTAAATGCTCCCAGCTTATCAGTCAATAAGTTTGCCCATTATTGGTCTTGTAAACGATAGTCCAACAATGCCATAAATTAGTGTCTCATACTGAGATGCAGCTGTTCATTTACATTCCATACATTGTCATTGGCAACAGGGAGCTGCGCTTTTAATGGTGTCAGTTATTAGCATCCCTGCCCTCAGTGCCAAGATGTGAACGTGGAGCCATGGGAACTGGGTCAAACCATGTACAAAAGGATCTAATCACACGAGTCTCTTGGAAAACTGCTCTGCTCACTAAGCTATGAAGAAAAATACAGGAAATGTCTGTGAAAAAGAGAATGATATCGAAAGCTTGAGATTTTTTGGCACGATTTATAGGGACAAGTGTGATCGCAGATTGCCGATTACATGACAAAGGAGGACAAAAATAACCCAATCAGAGCTCGAAAGTTTGGCATCCTTTTAATGAAACATTCCACCACTCTAACAATCTCTAGATCTCCGTTTTCAATTCAATACATTACCACGCAAGAACACATCATGCACAAGAAGCCATCATAGGGGCTACACAGCATGGGACAGGAGAAGCTACAATGAAAGGTAGATGGAGCAACAAACCTATGAGGATGTCTGCAGCCTGCTTGTGTCAGGAGCTCCACCGAGGGAACAAAATGCAACTAAAAGGGTGGGTCAAAATGCCTACAAACAGCAAAGAGAAGTTGATGGGCAAAGCGAGAGAACAAAAACTTAAATCTCTGTCACTGATCATTATGACTTAGACATCAAACAGACTGGACCATAACTTCAAAGGGAGCCCTGTCTTGTTCAATGAGCATGTTTGCTTTCAGTCTGAAGCATTTCCTCTTGGAAACGCAGAATAACACATAATTGGCTCATGAAGACGCAGAGAAAGAAACTAAATTTGCCCATACTTGGTATATTCGGAGTCGCTTGCTCCTAAAGACCTTGATCTAAAGCGAGGACCTGTGGGAGAAATTTGAGGTGAGGAGTGATATTCCTCTAAGCAAACAGTGTGCAGATTGAGCCCTTGGAGGAAAGTAAACACGTGGGAGAGTTGGCAGCCATGTGGGCGGTGTGCTCATGGAGAGGGAGGAGGACACTGCCAGGTTTATGCCAACCATCTGCCACAATGCAGACATTCCTTTACCTCGAGCTGCTGATGACTAAATACTAGCAGGCACAGTTAAACAAACACATGCACAGACGTCTATAGATACAATGAACTCATTTCAAAATGCTTAAATTTACCGTCATCTTTCCAGTGCAACACGTAAAAAATTCTCTCAAACTCTATCTTGCTTGTGTCTGTGATATGGTGGGAAGAAAGACCATCTGTGCAACACAAACATGGATGAGTGTAGATAAAGGATGGGAGTTAGATAAGATGATATTTACACAGACTGATCAGCTGTAACGCTTTGCATATCTCCCTCTCCACCTCTGGTGACAGCATTAACAAAGGGCAGAGAAGATTTGAATCTGTTGAGGACATCTGGGCTTGAGAGTTAACAACTGTTGAGGAAGAAATGCATTTTACTGGGCATATGGGACATTTCCAGTCACTGAAATTCCATTAAGCTGCTGTCAAGATGTTCACCAAATACCCAGCTGACCATTTCAGCTGTACATTCCATATAAAAGATATCTTTTATGATAAATATTTCTATCTTGAGAAACGTTAATGTTGGACAGCTGCAGCCCCAGCCTCCCAGCACTGTGCATGCTTTATGAAAGCTTGAATAATCCATGTTGATGTACGTGAAATGTGCGCAAAATAGCATTTGTATACTACTGAGCACATTGCATTTATTGCAAGCCAACTGTCGGCTGCTGAGGATCTGAGTTTGCTCCGAACAAATATCAAGCTGTTGTGCTTTGGATTGCTCACTTTAATTGGTAATGTAGCTGAGAGAGAAAGGCGCTCACTCTGAGGCTTGAGAGGGCAATGCTGGATTCATGATCTTGTGCTGCTGGTAGAGGGTAGCAGAGCAGAATGGTGGCCCTGGGCCTCAGTGGGCATAACATGGCCTGAAGCGCTGGCATCATCCACTCACACACGCAGACAGCACGAAGCATGTTCATGTTTGAGATTCTGTCTAAATATTTCTCTGCCGAACACTTGCATTCCTGAAAACGGCTGCGGCGCATAGAGAAGCTCGCCCAGGTTCGTCCCCATCGCTGCAAAGCAGATGGACTGATGGGAGACGAGGCCACTAAAACAGAGAAACCCACTTACTGTAGTTGTCCAGCAAACTAGGTCACAGTTCTGTCAAGTATGCAAGAATAAATGTGAGGGGAGGGAACACACACATCCACACGAGCGTGTGTGTGTGCGCAAACCAAAAGCACATATGGCCAGAGAGCCTGCAGCGTTCTATAACGTTTCACTGGAAACACAAGCAGTGAGTTATCTCTAATAACTTTACTCATGGTGAATAATTTCCACAAAAGGCAATCTGCACTGAGACCTGACTGTATTTGTACACCTTCATTTTGCTCAAGTCACATATAAAAAAAAAACACAACAAAAAACAAACAAAAAAAAACCAAATGTCAATAAAGTGCTCTGTATATAAAAGAAAACCAGACAATTTTATTACCACTTTGAAAATTCTACATGGCAAACATTATTTAAACAACTCACATTTGCAACCAAAGCAAATGAAAGATTTACTGTACAGAAAATTATAAAAGGCAAAACCATCTTGTACAGCAAATATAAAGAGAGGAAAAAAGTCATAAATGACGACTGAGAAAATCTAGTTATGGCAGTAAGAAGTAAACAAACAGGAAACTGTTATTAGCGGATTAGTGTTTCCTGTTTTCTTAGCCTACTGGCATTCCTGAATGGAAGGAAGTGGGCATGTTGACAGGGAGTCACCCGTCTCCTTACAAGTTATTTCTAAAAACAATGCCAGTCCGGTCTAGTTATAGCTTAATTTTACTCATTATTGTGTTACAGTAGCCAATGTTTTGGGTTTTAATCCACTTAACATTTGGAGAAGGAACTTATTGCTTATCTTGATTTTCTTTAAAAAAAGAATCTTCACTTGAAATTTCACTGGTCAGTTTTATCATCAGTAAAAAGTTGTGCAAAATGATTAATAAGAAATCTAATTTGACAAGGGCTGAAAATCTGTGTGCCTGAACATCAAAGATTATCACGTCTTTTGGTATCATGGGTTAGCTCTTGGATTAAATAACATCTATTTCAGAGCTGATCTAACCCTGATCTATATTCTCTCGATGCGTCTCAGTTCGGACATGCTGTCTCTTCCTTTTCTGGATGACATCAACGGACAAAGTCAACTTTGGCACCTGTGACAAACTGTAGGTACGATCATACCCCCTTCTGTAAGCGGTGGGTTAAATGAAACTAAGAGTTGGATCAGATAGAGATTTTCCTAAGGTGTTTTTTAATGCCATGTTGTTAGTTTTTTGTGCGGATTTTAAAATACAGTAATGCTGAGGACATGGTGAACCAACAGTACAGGGTTTCTTTAATTGTCTTTTGAGGGAATCAACAACATTAAATGGGGTAAACAGTGCTTCTGTTTGATGTTACGTCATCTGTCTTTTGATGGCCAAAATGGCCCCTTCACAAAGGCTCTTTATCACTACCATAGCCTGTAGTATGCTGTCTCTGAAAGGCACTGATGGAGGGTTATGGGAGGGTTATCAACATGAACATCGAATTCTAGCACTAAATGACACAATTCAATAACAGCAACAGATTTTGCTTGGAACAAAGCACCACAATCTAGTCCACAAGTAATGGCTCAAATATTACCAAAAGTTATTTCGGCTGCAACATCAGTCAAAACCCAGAAAGTGTAAAAAAAAAGTGAGGACAAAAGTGAACAGAAGAGAGAAAGCAGCATGTCCTGAGATTTCCAGTGTTTTTCTTCTCTGTTGAACTACAAATTCCAGAGCGCAAAGTGGAGAAGCAAGACTGACTGGAGGAAAGGGATGCTGCATTACCATGCAACAAGTTAGGTCCTACTGTACATTTCGCCTGTCAGCTTCTGTATGCATGCATCTATGGCAAGAAATATAGATGTGTTAGCACTGAGCTGAAGAAAAAGAAAATTTTCATGCAACAAAGAAAGGGCAAAGTACACAGGAAGTTTATGAGTATTCAGGGGTTTGGAACAAAATCATTGTAAGTCAGCATTAAAGAAGTGGAGGCTTTTAAGTATAAGACATTGACATGGACACTTTTGATATTTTAGAAAAAGAACAATAAGGATCAGTAGTAGGAGTATACACAGAGTTATTTGTGCATCAAAAAGTGATGAAATTTTTGTGTTTGATGGTTCTGTGATAACTTAAGACTTCACTTCTTCCTGACACTTTTTCATTAAAAATTTAATTGAAGAGATGAATTTTTTTTCATTTATTGAATGAATTAATAAATGGAGGAAAACCCCCAAAACTGATCATTTAGTTTTTGTGTGTTACAGTACTATTTATCTTCTCATAATTCACTTCACTGTATTTTCTACACTTCACTTAAAATCTGATACAGCCAGTACAACCTGACCTGTAATACATGCACACAATGCATCAAAAGAGAAAAAGAAACCTAGAGTGAGAAAATGCAGGAGAAAAAAAGTGTCTACAGCCCACAAATGGCTACCATTTTCTGATAATTGGATTGTGGAGTGCTGAGCTATTGAGCCTACCCTAAAGGCACAAACAGAAAAAAGAAAGCATTCATCATGGTGCAAATGGTGAACATCAAAAACGTGCAGAATGTGAAGATGCTCATAATTTTCTATATTCCTGCATAATTTAATGTGTAACTATATTTTTCCATTAATTAGTCTTAAAATTAGAACTCAGACAAAGTGTAAATGAAAGAAAAGGATGAGGTAATTCATTTATAAAAGTATATGAAATTAAGTATGTCTTGGCGGCAAAATATGTTAAACTGATAGCAAAATTTGACACAAATGGAAATGTATTACATCATAGAATAAGGAGAATACTGAGGACCACATAAGAACTTTTTGATACTCATCAAGCTGGTAAAGACCCAGTCCAGAGCGGCCCCTCTGTAACAATTGGTCTTTGTCTGAATTAAACTGCCCAGGTATCAGAGAAAAAGCTTTACTTTGTATCTGAAAAACCACAGATATGTACTCCAAAAAACGTCCTGTTACAAATAATTTTCACTAAATTTGGATCATTTCCTGACAATAAAACAGTTTTGCTGCCTAAACCTAGCCAAATTGGTGAAATCAATTCGGCTATAAAAAAAAATCGATAATGTCACAATGAAATATGTGGAAACACAGTATCACTTAAAAGGAAACCCAGTGGTTACACCTCTGCCACAAACAAGTTAACAAGTGCTTGTTTGTTAAAAGATAAGGTTTTGCGCTCGGGCGCAACATCCATCCATCTTTCTTCTAAATCGCTTATTACGATTCAGGGTTGCAGCCTTTACTAGTTGAGAGGCAGGGTCAAGACAGCAACATCTCCATGCTAAATTAATCTAAAAAAGTGGGTCATTCAGAAAGGTAAGGTTGTTTTAGCTTCAGATATCACACCAGCTAATGAAAACAATTCATATAGTTATACCATCGATGACACATTTGTCATTCAAACACTTATAATATTGGATCAAGGGCTCCCAGTGTCCATCTTCATTTGGCTCTTGTCATCCTCTCTAAGGATTTTTGAGCAGATATAATGGCATTTTA
This sequence comes from Craterocephalus amniculus, assembly GCA_036024015.1. Taxonomy (NCBI): domain Eukaryota; kingdom Metazoa; phylum Chordata; class Actinopteri; order Atheriniformes; family Atherinidae; genus Craterocephalus; species Craterocephalus amniculus. Next base: position 32,718 of record JAVQJG010291574.1, on the reverse strand, counting down.
ATCACACTTCTGCAGAAATATATTAAATTAAACCTCTAAATCTTTCTATCACTAACAGTCACAATGTTAGTATTCAAGCTAAACCAGGAGAGCTGAAAAAAAAACAGTTAATTTTATGTTTAACATTGAATTTTAGGCTTAAACATTTTCTTAACTATTAGTATCATGAAATCTTTTACCAGGCTGTCCTAGACCTAGATAGGACTGTGAGTTGGGAATACAAAAATAGGTCACGAGAAATGGAGGGTCTGAATCAGTGTCATCCTTTTGCTGCTTCTTCAGTGCTACAATATCAAGGACAAACAACTCGGAGGACTTCTCTAGCCTTTTAAAGAACTAAGCTTTAATTAAAGCACATCTGAGTTCAAAGCAACTAAATGGAAACAAGCAGTTCCCTCCAATTTGCAGAGCAATGCCTCTCTGTTGTTTCTCCCACAATTCCATAACCCATAGCTTTCAGCTATACAGTATGCATCGCTGCACACCCTCCACTATAAAGTCTTGCTCTGCAGAGGAAATTGGTCAGACTGGTGATCACATGACATTGGATCTCGCCCAGGCAGGCGGTAGTCAGAACAAGAAGGCTGCTGACACAGCACACCTGAACCCCAGCCCACCCCGCTGACAGAAGACTGTCTCTGTCTAAAAGCCTGTCAATGCACACATGCAAGACATGTCACTACAGAGACACCAATACATGCCATGAATCAGCAACTAGATTATAATAAAATTCTCCCACATAGATACTTCTGGGGCTCACAGGTCAAAAGGTCAAACCAGCAATGCTATTCTGTTCCAGTTTGAAGATGGTTGTGGCTTGAGTAGGCAGAACAGTAAAGTAGTGTATGAAGCATCTGTTATCGGTGAAATCATTAACCATTTCTCCTGATTTGCTACACTGATCCTTCTTTATAGCAAGACCGCTTTGCTTGTGTGGCTGGACAAGCGGTAGAAATGACAAAAGTACTATAATAATAATAATAATAATAACAAAACAAAATCTCCATTTCTGTCAACACAGGATTGTATAACTGGAAAATAAGCTCAAGTGCAAACTTAAGTGAAAATAAGAAGATAATAGTATTGCAATATGACTTGAATGTTTTTTTTGTGTGTGTGAAGACTTACACACAAAATAATCAGTCTGCACATACACACTCTTGTCCACCCACTGATCCACACTGCCAACAGCACGGGGGTGCAAGGACACATACTGTAGATCTATGCATGCATATAAAACACGAAAAAATCTACCGCTCTTTCATTCTCATAATACATAATTACATAATTTTATTTTCATGATTAATTATGAGCATTAGTTATTCAAATTGATTTGTGGTTCAGCATTACTGCTTTAAGTCATATAGGATCAGTGGGGGAGAGGGTGATAGTCCACAAATACATGCAAAATGCGATGGCACAGAAAAATTACCGTGTGCAAAGCTGAAAAGGATCCATGATCTATTTGTTTGTTATAGTACCCTAAAAACATTGATTATATGCATGAGATTGAAACCGTTAGTGCGGTTCATGACAAAAAAGCTGGTTCTACTAACCATCGCTGTCTGATGAAAAACAGGTATCTCCAACGATTGGACAGCAATGTAATGCAAGTTTTTCTGCTTTAATATTCAAAATATCCAATTTCTCTTCTCAGATTGTACATTGTTGATTTATTATCTTCTGTCTGAAACCACTTGTTTTCTCGTTTGCCTCTTTAAGGCTAAGCTTCCTCCTGAAAGGACCAGGCTGCAGAGACGAACGACCGTCTTGCTACTTAGTAACTTTTCAGGCTCCTTACATGCAACTATAACACAGGTGAAGAACAGACTATCCACCAAAAAGAGTGAATGTCCTTTTTAATAAAAAGGTATTCCAGTTTGATCAAGATGGTAGGACTCTGGTACCTATTATTTATCTTTCTGTTATCCTTGACACTGCCAGTGTTGGACAGTTGACCAGTCTCAGACTGGTGATTTCTTTCCCTGTTCCTAAGCTCAAATAAAATGTTGCGTCAAAGACACTCGCCTCAGTATGATGTAATAGACAGCTGTGGTTTTTTTTTCCATTCTGTTTGTTTGAGAGTTTGAGAATTCTGTCTATGAACTGCAGTCAGAAACAGCTGAGGCGTAGGTTTGGTAATGCCCAATTCATGGTTCCTGCTTCAGAGTATGTAAGCCTGTTGGGACTTCTGCTGAAGTGGTTCCATTCAGATTACATGTTGGGTCAGCTGTGCTGAAGCTTCAAATGCATATGAATGGTCATGAACTGGTCATGTGGAAGACCTGCAAAGTTTCTCCACCGATAGGACAGAATGTTTTTTTTTTAAATGAAAGACTAATCTCCTACCATGCATAGCTGGCAAGCTAATTGGGGAATTTCTGCAATTTCTAGCCTGGCTATCGCGACTATATTGCTGCGAGAATATATATATATATATGGAGCTTGCGAAATTTTAGTCGCGTTAGCCAGGCTATTGGGCTGCATGCATTTGAACAGAATGTGACCCTCATATAATGAAATGTATGTCACACAAACCTTGCAGAAGAACCCACCTGGAACCATTAATTTGCTTTAAAAAATAATGTTACTGTTCATTATAACTTTGTGGTAGAAACAGGAGCAACTTACTTTGTTGCTACTCTTAATTTTCTAAACCTGCAAAGTGCAAGAATAATACCGTAACCATAGCATCTCTTGCATCCACAACATATAGTGGAGGCATTAAAATAAGGCTGTGACAGAAGATGCAACCATACAAACACATCAAAAAAGTTTCTTGTTTTATCTGCACATATAAGGCCTGAAACTTGACCACCCTGACAAACATCTATGATTGCAAACATACACTGAGTCACACTGTAATAAACAAAACAAAAAAAATACTGCAGTAAGAAACAAGAGTCTGAACCTACAAAATATTATAATGATGGCTGAAACACTGCATGCAAGGTGTGTCCCTCCTTCTGAAAGCATGCCGCTCAGACAGCCTTGTAGTAATAATGACCCAGCCTCCTGGTTCTAATCCCCCTGTGCTGAGCAGAAAACACCTTCTGGCCTATGCTGCTTGACAAGCTGCTCTCCCTGAAGGCAGAAGGAGGGGGGGAGTTGATAAGCCCAGTGGACCTGTATAAAAGGTAAAAAAATATCCATTCCTTCAGGTGAGAAGAAGACTCAGTGCCACCCAGATGAAGGCTATGGCTATATATAGCTTTCATCTATAAGCTATAGGCTATCTATAGGCCAGCTTGGCCTATATTAAGATGAATACTTACACATTAACTTCTCCTTTATAAATGCCATAGTTATTTTGGTTCAATGAGAAAACCGGCTTTTAAAGAAGGAAGGGTGTTTTGCTAGTTTGCAACAAAAACCATCTTCGGCAAACGCCAGATCAGCTGAAGGCTTCACAACACACACCTATCACACACACCTATGCTTTTCTGCTTACTGCTGACATTACTGCGTGATGAAAACATTGCACCTTTCCTATTTTCCACTCACGTCGCAGCCCACACCGCATCATTCTGGATCACGTTCACCTATTGACAGGTTCGGTGACAGGAGGCAATTCTAACCAGTGTATAATCTCACAAGGTCCGTCTTTTTTCCCCCCTTACACTCCAGATCTGATACCTTTAATAAAGACGGGAGCTTATGTGTGTGAAGGTTTGCTGCACAGCATTTTTTGTATTTTTAATGTATTTCCGTGGGCAGGTTGTAGCTACTGGGGCAATGCGCCTACACGCTGCCTATGCGGTAGCATATTCCAGTGGATATTACGCATAGACAGCGAGGGCGTTTTGAACATCGGGATATTCTTTTGCTTTCCTGAAAAATCGCTGCTCACGTGCAAGCAGCATATTCAAACAAATAACAAATAAATGAGATAATATTGGCGTGGTTTCCATTCACACCCTAAAAGAGGTTTATCTTCGCTTTGACTTGGCCCGGCTAGAACAGCGCATTAAGAGGCTTCGCTTACCTTCCCACCGTTTGGTTGGCGAGCTGTCGCATCCGATTGAATTGTTTCTTCATCTTGTATTTTATGTCTTAACACCTATGTGGGGAAATATTCCGCATTATTTCTCTCAATGCAACGGTTCGTCCGCCACAGAGGCGCAGCACAAAATCCAGTCTGCCATATTTTTCTTTGTCCTTCATTGCAAGCTGCCAACCCTGAAAAGTTATTCTACGATTACATTTTTTCAAGAGATATTTTTTCACATCTATATTTGCTCCACCGCCTGTGCAGGGATGCTGGACCAATTCACCGCGGACGCACACACACGCGCACACATACACTGGCGGAGAGCGTCAGCAGTGACAAGTAGCGGCTGCGCAGCAATGCAATATGGGAAATGTAGTAGCCGGGCTCTTCAATAATTGATCAAAACTTGCTGCTCTCTTAGGACTGGTTTGATTAATCGGTGTCAGAAAGTTGGTAATTTGTATGCATCCCTTAAATTGATCTTGATTCAAGTAAATCGGCATTGCCTTTTAATGTCGTAAAAGAAGAAAGAAGAGAAGATAGCTAGAATAAAGGGAAACAGCTTAAACTGTAAGATCTCATTATTATAAATACAGTGAAATGTTAGCCTTTATTTTAAGGAAAAAGTAATCGGGAGGTGTGTCATGTCTTCCAACATAAAATTCCCTTTCACCACAGAATTGTTATTCTTAAGTTCTTGCGATTGGTCCTGGCTAACACCGCCATCTACTGGAATAAATGTGCTTGTACAACTACATTGTAGAGAAAAGTCTTAATTTAATAGTTAAGGGGCAATAAAATCCAGGTTTTTTCATTTATCGAGACTCTTGATTATAATCAAGTAGGCTAGTGGTAATTATAATAGTGGATAATAGTGGTAATAGTGGTAATGATAATAGCAGCAATAGTGGTAGAAGTCTTTATTTCATAATGTAGTTAATGGGACAATAAAATCCAGCTTTTTTCATTTCCAAAGACTCTTGCTTATAGTGGTTATGATAACAGTGGTAAGCATAATATCATAATTAAGTAAACATAATAATAGGTTGTGGCCTTGTTGTGACCTTGCATTGCTTTTAGTTCAGAAGTGTCCAGAAGGGAGCAGTCTTGACTTATAAAAAACAGATTTTCCTCAGTACCATAGTGTGAAACAGCAGCACAGCAGCACAGCTTGGCAGTATACTGAGGCTATCTGCTCCCATGTTCATAATTGCAAATTACATGCAGTTTAAGATGCGGTGAGACTTTATGCACAACATATGCAAGAACAATGGATAATGCATAAGGATTTATTGGTTGAGTGAATTCAGAATTTTACGTTCCAGTCATTAAGTCTTGTGATGCTTTTCTTATGCTACAACTGATAAATTAATATTCAATCAAGTTATCTGATATTTATATGCACATGTATAAAGTGCAAACATTTGCATAAAGCATCACTCTAATAGATCTATGTGTTAGTTCTGTAACTTAGCCAATGTGTCCATGTGGGGACCATCAGGTTTATATTTGGGCTGCAGATAAGAGACCCAAGTGGGTTTGTCCACAGGTTCCACGGTGGTGTTACCTGTGTTAGCCCATAGGGTTTTCACATATAGGGCCCATGTAATTGAAACCACATTGGACCTGCAAAATGTGTCCATTTCAAGCCCAGTCCCACTCAGTACTCAGATAGTGGTCAGTGCTCACAAATACAACCAAAAACCAACCTGAAACCCATGTGGGCAAACACAGGTGAGGCCACCATGGAAACTGTAGATAAACCCACTTGAAGCCCTTATCTGCAGCCCAAATAACCCTTATGGACCCAATATGGACATGATGGCTGGGAAGTGTTTGTGTTTAATGAAATAATCAGTTTTAGATTTTTTTTAAATAATGAATTAAAAAGCTTGTTTGTAAGTCCACAAAAAGGCCATAGTAATTTCCAGTTTAGCTTAAGAGAGGTATCATTAGTTACTGTCTTTATATCCTAATTATAATAAAAGGAAAAAAGAGAAATCTACTTTATCTAAATTACTATAAGTTATTTTCAAGAACAAAATGTACTACCGCAAGATTAATTTGGGTTGAGTCTCATTAACACAATATGCTCCTGTTTTTGCTCTGAAAAGGGCAGAGTGGTTACAAGCCCCAATCGGTGATAATACCCTCTGGCTCTGTGTCATAAGGCTTCAATGGGTCAACAGGTGGGCCACGCATTGCTGCCATAAGGTTCCGAGGCTTCAGGGGGTAAATGATACAGAGAAATGGCTGTTTTCTGCCCTCATTAATCTCCCAAGATGGATATTGAGAGGGGCAGAGGATCCTTCAGCCTTGATCTCAACCTTTCGACCTTGTCAGATCATTTGTTTTCATTAGTCCCCATTTAGAAGAACTGGCCAGTCCCAGTCCAGACACCCTCCCTGCCCCCTAAAAGCAGAGAGGATTTCTGCAAACATCTCCAGGGGCCTCCTTCTTCAGACCTGGCCTCCAAAACGTACAACTCCAAAGTATCTCTGGACACTTCTGAATCAGTACGGGTGATTCTTTACATCTGCTGGCCTGTTCCAGGGACTCTCTCATTGCTAATCCCTGCCTGGTGAACTGTATCCGATTGTGCACAGAAACAGGAAACTCAGCTAACACCATTAAAGAGCTGCCGGGTTCATTGTAATCTGTTTGTAGCTGACATCTTATCAGTGCACAACATGAAAAAAAGATTGTACAGCAATTCCTCATCTGGTCTCCCACAGTTTCTGTCACTGGGCGGGAAGACTGAGTGTTCTTCCTCTCACTCTAATGTTTCTCTGCCAGGCAGCTGGGGACTAATTGGATCCCAATTCGCCTAATGAAGCCGTCTTTTAGGTCACAGCCTGTCCACCTGATGACCTATTGCTGCTACTGATACGTGGGCTGCACTTTGACGCAGAACACTCACAGACATGCTCTTACAGTCACTCTTGTAGGGCAGCAACACGCCGGCATGCAGTCGCTGAATGGGTTCTGTCTTGTCGGAAACAAAATGTTGGTGTGTTAGTTTTGCTCAAAACAAACAAAGGTAGGGTGTTGGATAGGATCTAATGTCACATTATGAGCTCAGGTTAAAAGCCCTAGTCAGCAGAGGGAAGATTGTGGGATGGTCACGCACATCAACCGTGTTTTATCTTCAGACACTAAGCATCATATTACTTAGATCAATCAGTTTAGGTGTGAAAGGTGGGTTGCTAAAGGCCTTTGGTGTGTCAGGGAAGAAAAGTGTGACATATTAATCAAGGAGATGCAAGGCAGCAAGCAAACATACTAAGTGCTTTTCTGGCCGTAACTTAAAAAAATCACACTGGAGAAATTCAGATGTATGAAAAACGTGCACTGTTCATTTAACTGATGATTTGGAAACAAACAATTTACATTGAGTGGAAAGGTTTTGTCCTGTTAGTTGGTGTCTTTTGAGGATTGTATGTGAGACAGACAAGGTTCCCCATGAGCATTAACACCAGTCTTTTAGGGAAGCCTGAGCACTGAGGAGAAACTGTGTGATGTGTCTGCAAGGGGTTATCAAGCGCCATAATAAGCATCAGAAAGCCCAGCGCCAGGTCTAATGAAAACGCTGTGACAACTGAGGGGCAGAGGTATTACAGGTCGTAACTGTGGGGGCTGTTTTAACATGCATCAAATGACACAAAATAATGGTTATCACAAGCACCTTTCAGACACACTAAATGCAGGTCTTCTGGCAAAATACCCTCATGTTTAGAGACACAAACTGAGCTCTAAACACTGGTGTTGCATCAGACACTCCAGCAGTGCAAGAAGAAGTCAACAATCAAGTACTTTTTGCTGTTAAGTAAAGAAGAAACGATAGTTGATTTTTGTTGTTATTTTTAGCACTTCAACTGCAGAATTCATGGATTCCATTTATAAACTAAGGTGTAGATGTAAACTTAACTTAATGGTGCAAATTGATCAGCTATCAAGGTGCAATCTTTCACAGCATGTCACTCAGATCGCCAAACTGTGCCTGAGGATCGTGCCTGAAGAAGTAGATGAAACCATAAATTACCTTTAACATAACATAGGGATGCAACTCAGAGAGATATCACAAACGGTAACTGTATGTACAAATCAGGGAGAACGCTGTTACAGCCATGGTTGCTGCCTGTAACTAAAATAAGTTACACTGCAGTGCACTACCATCACTGAAAAAAATTATCAAAGATGATAGAGAAAGCAAAACATGGTCTACCAACTGCAAACCCTGTATTGAGAAGCTTGGGAAGAAATGCAAATTGAACCTGTCTTTTTTATTTCAGAAAAACATTTTAGTAAATAGTTGCCATAAAAGTTAATAATAAATGAATAACAGTGAAATGGTGAAAATTTGAAAAAGCAATGGGATAACAACAATTTTTTTTGGTTTTACAAACCCAAACCAATTGGTGGATATGATTCAGGCAGATTTATTTAATCAGTTCTTTACTGAGATTCATGATATCCAATGAAAAATTTGCCCGATCAAATGCTAGAGAAGGATGACAAAGGGCTAATGATCATTTGTTTCTCTCTGATCCATTTATCCACACCGAGTTGGGAAAAAAGATCTTTTGTCTTCTCTGCCCCTTCTACATGGAAAAAAGTACTAGAAACTAATGTAACTTATTTCATCGGATGATTTGAAATTCAGACTAAGAGTACTTGAGACAGCCTCCTTAAATAGTAAATGTTTTATGTAATGTATTCTGTTTAACTGTAGATTGTTACTGTAACGTTTTTGCCAACTCTTGCAGGAGTCCTTTGAAAAAGAGGTTTTTAATCTCAGTGGGGATTTCCTAGTTAAATAAAGGCAAAAAAAGAAGGAAACTATCACATGACAGGTGCAATAAAAAAGCTTCAAGTTATCTAACATATATGGTTTGAAGCAACTTTAGTTGTTGTTTAGCTGATCCTGTGTTACTGTGTACTCTAACCTTGATTTTTGTTTTGTTTTCAGAGTGTATTGTGACTAAAGCCCTTATGATGTGAGTTTGATGACTGAAGAGACAGGTATGACTGCCTGATATTACATAAGCGTTTTTTAAATATCACCTTATTATCATCAAAAGAGCTACTGGTTCATAAGAGTGACAGGTATTTGCCTGTAGCAAACCCACTGACGCAGTAAGACTTTACTATAATACGATGTTCCTGGCATGCAACTCTATTCTGTTTTGAAAGTAAGTTCACTAACCGTTTTCTGGGGTGTGGTGAGCTCCAGCTGTGGTGTATTGTAAGGACATTTGTGTTTGAAATGGCTGCAGGTATGTACAAGCAAGTACAGGAAATAAATGCTTGGGTTTGGCTTGAATGAGAGGTTTGATATGGAGATAAAAACAGCCTTTTCAGTCTGGGGGATCTATATGAACAATTATTAACTCGATTATCTGAAGAGCTGGATTATTTTAAACCAAAACAGTAACATATGATGAAGTGTTTGTCCCCTGAGTTTCAATATGCACTTGTGATCTAAAATGACACCAAGCTTTGCACTGCACATTAACCTTGTAACACCCAATCTTCATCGTTTTTTTTTTCTCCCTGCAGTAATTTTAAGGGTGTAAAATCTCGACCAAAGTTCAGGGAGCGCCATCTGTTTCCACTGATTTACATTTTTGAACTTGAGTCTCACTTTCTCTGTCAGGAATGCGCATACCGCCTGTTTGGATTTAGTTCTGAGACTCTGCTTTTATGGACATGTCATCAAATGGAAGCAATCCTAGATGTCTTATGCATCTTTCTTTTTTCTTTTCTTGATACATTTTATAGTCCTGGCATGGCATAAAAGAGCATCTTTGGAAATGTAAAAACCATTTGCTTTGAGGGTTTGAACAAGACCTGCATGACCTGCATAGGTGTTTGCATTAACCAAACCACTTGTTGGACTCTGGTTGTTATTAGGTTAAACATCAACAGTTGTACACGCTAAAAAAATGGGATCAACATGACTGAGCTTTTTGTTTCAAAGGCTAAGGAATATTTTATCACAATTTTGAGACGGGTCGCAGCTTTTTAATTCCAAAATTTTAATATTTTTGCAGGTGTTCGTGGAGGGAAAAAAAAGAATAATCTCCCTTACAGAATTGTATTCCAACAAATCACTCACGCATGCACACACAGGACATTTGATATGAGACCAATATTTGGAAACCAGGGCCTTGAGGCAGCCTTGGCATTTTGTGGATCTGAGAGACAGATTGACCTCAGATGCTTCAGGATTTATGATGCAAAGGACCAGCCAACTCCTCCCTGGGCTGGCAGCCACTTGTGATGGAGAGATTTACAGTCAAGATGTTACATGCACTGTGCTGATCGCTCATAAACCATGGGAAAAGGAAAATTAACATGATGCACACAGATCCTGTATTGCTGCTGGGAGTTTAAACGCTAAATTACAGTAAATTGTTGGTTCTAATTGCATTTGTTTTCGCCGTAAGCTTTGAATACTCAAAACTGTCTCTGCCAAAACTGAACACCAGCAGTTCCATAAATCACACGTTCAAAGGGCTTGAAAACTTCACTAATGACATGTGTTGTGTAAATTTGTATTCATAACAATGATGGTTTATAGTGTTTGTCTCCCCTTAATGACATAGTTTGGATATTGAATTTTTAATAGCCTGTTGAAAGTGGATGAAAAATGCATTCAGTGCACAGATTTTTTTTTCCTGCTGTGTTTATTCAAGTCTGATGAGCATGTTTAACTCTATAAGAAAGTTCAAGATGATCAAACTGTGTTAACCTCAGACAGTTTATGCCTTGTTGTTGATGTTGCTTTGGTATACACCTGTTAAAATAAAATGATGGTGGACAAGTAGCCCAATGAAGTTAAGTTTGTCCCCCTTACAATTGTTTTTACAAAGGTGGAACTTAATGTAATAATCAGCTTCTTTTCCTGCTGATACCAGAACGAAGGACGCGTCGGCCTCAGTGTAAAAGCTTCAGTGACGGACTGACTTTATTCTTCTCAACCCTGAGATGAACTCCATTAAGAGCTGCCTTGAGTCTGTAATTTTACAGACAGCCTCTTATTCTGTCTGTTTGTCTTGTTTCCTCCTCAGAGGATCAACTTCTTGCCCACAAACCTCATTTCAGGTGCACAGCTCTCCCTAAAGGACACAGGCAACTGATATATGTGAGCTATGATGTGACTCACATATGTGACTCCTAATTTGTCTCTCAACTCCAGTTTTTGAAGGATGTTGCAGGAGACCAGTTGCATGTGTGTTTGAGTTGTTCAGGTTTAGTTGGTGACTAATAACTACTGGCAATATTGATGTAGTTTTGTAAAGCATATTTAAAATCCAAATAACGATACACAGTTATACAGGTACAAAATGAAATTGTGGGCTAATTTTTTCTGCCCTTCCTTGACCTGGTCACTCTCTGGTTTGGGTAACTGGAGCGCTTTGGGCTCTTGGTACCATACAGCCTTGTTGCCTCACCCCATATCAGAGACCCTGCTCCAGTCTGACAGGTGCTGAGGCCCTCTATATAAAAAAAACTTGTATTTGTATTCCATGCTTGGAGAAGCTTCTTTAATGCACCCTGTTGTGCTTTAATATTTGCTCTAGAATGTATTTCTTTTAATATATGCATGTGGTGGCACCTGGTTGAATTTTTTTTTGCACTTTGAGCTACTTTTATCTGAAAGGTGCTATAAAAGATAAAGCTGAATTTGATTTGTTCAAGTATCTCTGTGTCTTGTTCACGAGTGAGGGAAGGATGGAACGGGAGATCGATAGGCGGATTGGTGCGGCATCTGCAGTAATGTGGGCTCTGCATCGGTCCGTCGTGGTGAAGAGGGAGCTGAGACAGAAGGCGAAGCTCTCGATTTACCGGTCGATCTACGTTCCTACCCTCACCTATGGTCACGAGCTCTGGGTAGTTACCGAAAGAACGAGATCGCGAATACAAGCGGCTGAAATGAGTTTCCTCCGCAGGCTGGCCGGGCTCTCTCTTAGAGATAGGGTGAGGAGCTCGGTCAATCGGGAGAGGCTCAGAGTAGAGCCGCTGATCCTCCGCATCGAGAGGAGCCAGATGAGGTGGCTTGGACATCTGGTCAGGATGCCACCTGGACGCATCCCTCGGCAGGTGTTCCGGTCATGTCCCACCGGGAGGAGACCCCGGGATAGGCCCAGGACACGCTGGAGGGATTGTATCTGTCGGTTGGCCTGGGAGCGTCTTGGGGTCTCCCCTGATGTGGCTGGGAAGAGGGAAGTCTGGACTTCCCTGCTCAGGCTGCTGTCCCCGCGACCCGACCCCGGATAAGCGATAGATAATGGATGGATGGATGGATTAATTTGATTTGATTTTAGCATTTCATTGTAATGTTTTTAGTGTTGATGTAAACCACCTTGAAATGTGTCTAACATGAAACATAAACTTGCCTTGTCTTGATGAGCATAGAGTTGGAGAGTAAATTTTGCCCCAAAATACGCTGAGATATACAAAACAAATTTAGATGTAGTGATGTCTATACATCATTCTGGATTGTCTCAACATATCTGAGTAGGAATGGGGGATCCATGTCTGCTTCCAACCTGGAGACATGAGGGAGATGAAAGAGGAATGAGAAGTGAAGCTTGTCAGGAATGTTGAAACTAAAGAAAAGGCGAAATGGAAATGTGGAGGATTATACGTCTTTAAAGGACCTCCACCCAAAGATTTTCCTTGGACGCAGCCCAGCTTTCTTGTGATCTCAGACTACCGCCAACATACAGTCTTTTTGGTAACACTTTACTTGAAGCCCACATTATAATGCATTATGATGGCATTTATAATGCATTTATAATGACTCATAAATAGAGTTATAAACAAACATAATGTTTTATGATGCAGGATAGCACAGTTATATAACATTATTCTGCAACTCATAAGTAATTATAATGGCTAATTCTATGGATGCTTCTGAGTACTTATAGTGACTAGTTATATGGCTGCTCTTAAAAACCATGAACACATATTATGGTGTATGAAGGCACTCATAGTGCATAGTAATGCACTCTTCAGAGCATCTATAGAATCAGTCATTATAATTAATTAATATAAGTGGCAGAATAATGTTATATAACTGTTTCTATAGTGCATCATAAACCATTATGTTTGTTTATAATTGTATTTATGAGGGCTTATAAATGCATTATAATGCATTATAAATGCCGTCATAAATCATTATAATGTGGGCTTCAAATAAAATGTTACCGAGTTTTTGTGTCGAAAAGTAAATATTGACTGAGAAAAAACATCAAATAATTAAATAATAAAAATAGCAAACCAAAACAAAGTTTTCAGCTTTTGCTGATTTATACCACCCAACAAAATATAAGATTTAAAAGACTCAGTGATCATGTGTCATCTCGTGATACATGCATGTGTCAAAACTTTTTTTTAAGCGTTGCAAGGGAGCTTTCTTCAGTCCCTGAAAATACATCAAATCTATATTTGTCTAGAGCATTTAAATAGCTTCTCATTGGCTCAAAATTGTTGCATCTGATCTGTTTTCCTTTAAAAAGGCCTCATGGTAAAAGCCTAGACTTAAATCCCCCCCATGTCATTCCACACAGGACCATGATGATACAGGGATCTTTGTTAAAAACACCTGTTCACAGCTTAAATAATGGGCTACATATTCATCCATGATATACCCCCAATGGGACATCCTGCCTGCAGACCTTCAACATGAGGGTATCTAGTTGCTGGCATTGCCGGTGAGTGTTCACTGCAATCTTTTGAACAGCACCACATAATTGTGCACTTTGACTGGTGGGATCTGTTTTTCGCTGCAGTCGAATGGAAATTTACAGTTTGAGCTTTTTATCTCTGCTGGAGAAATATACTGACTGGTTCCACATCATCTTCAAATTAAAGCTCCTCTCTGCAAAAGAAGTGCTTTTAATTCTCTAGCTTTTTCTTTTCTAGTAGGACTGCAAGTCAGATGATTAAAATATAAGAAAGTCTCTGGAAAGACATCATTTAAAAATATTTGTTAAAAGCTCATTCAGAGAAATGAAGATATACTAAAACAGTTTGTTGTTAGGCTGACTTCTTTTATTTTTTATTTTTAAACAACTTTCATTTCAGTAAAAAAAAAAGAAGAAATATGTCTGAGGAGAAGCAATTTACTGTTACATGTGGCTTTGGGTTTGTATAACTAAACCCACCCAGAAAACGTCTGATTGAATCACATAACAGACAAGGTTTACTTTACTTTAAAAATTGCCAATTCACTCTCAAAGGTCTTCTGGGCATCAAAACTAATCAACATGGAGTATGTTTATTTTTTGGGCACTTAATCTAATGTTTCATGTGTTCTCCTTATATTATTGGCTCCATGTCTGTCTGGAATAAAACCTTTGGAACTAGTTTGATCAGTTTCATTAGAATTTTTGGTTTTTGCTAAAATATGAAGAACTAATTTTATTAAGTAAACTCATTGGTTTGTAACTTTCAAGGAGAGTTGGGTCTTTACACTCTTTATGGATCACTGATGGCCTTCGACCATGAAACCAGCAAGTTCTTCTTGGACAGAATGATTTGAACAGTTCTTCTACAGCAAAGTTAAATGTTTTGAAGTATCCAGGGCTCCTCTCAATTCTTTAAGTTCCAGCCAGGTTATATGTTTTCCTCTGGTTTTACATTCCATTTCTAGTCTTTTAATTTATTTTCAAAGTTGCATTGTTCTTCCTGATGTTTTACTTTTTTTAAATCAAAGCACTGAATCATTATCCCCTTATTGCTGTTATTGCTGCCTCCCAAAGAATTGGTGGTATAAAGTTTCTGCCATCATTTATCTAAACATATTCCAAAATTTGTTAGATTAAACAATTTACACATTGGTCAACAATGATACATATAGTCTCCAGTATTTAAAAGTATTTAAATTTCTTTATTTAAGTCAATGCTCAAATAAGATTTCCCTTTTTTAGTTCAGGCTTAATTACAGGTGTTTTTAGTGGCTCTGGGAAGACGCCCCGGGATTAATGACATGTTCACAAAAAAAGATCTCCATGGTCTTTGATTCTCCAACCCTTTGCTGTTAATGGGATTAAACTGTTTATACATGCATTGTAAGGGGAGGCAGAAGAAAACAGTTCTCGAGTAGCTGTAATGTAAAGTGGAGATCCTGGTTAAACTCTGAATATTGTCATTGTTTTTGTTGTATTGGCTATTCTGCCAATGTTTTAATGTGGTTCACACATTAGGTAGCACCTCTGATGTTCAGAGCTTAAAACCCACATTACTGTAATTTTTAAATACAAAAATTTTCATTATCATACAAACAGAACATCCTAAAAAAAAAAGACAGAATCAGATGAGATGAGTGAACTTCACTGATGTCGGTAATGTCAGCACTGTGACTTTTTTACACTTGTGCTGAAAAATCTGTTGTTGATATGATTTCTTTTTAACACAAGTGCCCAAATATAAATTGAAGAAAAACCTGATAATGAAGTGATAAAGTCAAATCTTAGCAGATACTACAACCCTGAGATCAAACTTGTGAACCGTTTGGGTTGTGCAAAAAGATCCAAACAACGATACCAAAAATACATGTTCATTTATTTTTTCTTTCAAGCACTTATAACACAAACAATCACATATAACAGCATCTAGTGATGCAACTCATCGAAGGATATTGCAGGTACAATATCCAAAACAAAAACAGAAAACACAAAAAGGGAACATGAAAATAACAACAAAGAAACAAACAACTCTGTAGATGCTCGAAAAGGAGCGGGAAGTAGAAAACGTATTAAAACCCACCTCATGTCATTGGAAACTTAGCATGAAGTTTTAAATCACAAATTTTTCGAAAATCCCATCAGGTCATGGAACAGTAATTATTGCAGTAAACAATACCAACAATGGTAAGAAACAACAGCAACACTTAATAAATGAAATCAATGTAATTCTTATACTTAGACCAGTTCCTACATGACAGTTTTAATATGAAGATATTTGGTCACTGCTTGTGATGGATATCTGACTGTTCCACAGTTTCACTGCACTTATAGACACACAAAAACGCTTGAGTAGTTCAGAATTTAGGTAATGTGAACTCTAATGTGAACATTCCGGAATCATAAAAAGTTTTTGTATGTTACTTAAATTTTTGATAATTCGTTGATATTCTTCCAATTTTTCAGTTTGTTTAGTTCCTTACAGTCGTAGTGAATTAATCATGATCATTACTACTACAGAATATGTTAGTGTCATCTGCAAAAAGTACGAATTTCAGAGATTGAAATATATCCCACATGTCATATGTAAATATTGAGAAGTTTTGGTCCTAAACAGACTCCTGGGGTATATCACATGAAATGCCAACAAAGTCTTCCATTTGAACATGTTGCACCCTGTAAGTTAAGTAGCTTCTAACCACTTCCCTGCAACTCCCTTATACCATCTAGTTTACTGAGAAAATTTAATGATTGATAGTATCAAATGCCTTTTTCTGGTCAATGAATATTCCAAACGCATGTTTTTTCTGATCCGATGCATTTGTAGCTTCTTCTGTACTCCCATTATTGCCATTGCTGTAGTTGTTTTTCTTCAAAAACTGTACTGACTTTGATTGATTATTTGATGTTTGTAAAGAAACTTTTCTAATCGGGAGTAAAAGATTTTTTTCTAAGATTTTGGAAAAATGCAGTATTAAGGATATGGTTTGATAATTAGTTTAATTGTGTTGACAAATTTTTGTATTATGGAATTACCTTTGTGATCTTCATTCTATTGGGGAAATATACATACATACACTTTTTATTGTCAGACATGTTTGGAATTTGTTTTGCAAATTGGCTTGGAATGATAAATTACATGCATGAGAGGTTTTGCAATGATATTTATGATTGTTTAAAACTATTAAAACATTGGTGCTTGTACAAGTATGTCAATGTTTATTTGAAGATGTCTGTTTCTTTCAAGACCAGAAAATAGGATAAGAAACTTTGTTTTACAGAAAAGTAAAACTATGTCTAGTAATGTAGTTTAACTTTATGTGCTTCTATTTGTGCCAGAAACTACTTCACAGTGAACTACCACATCAGGATAGTCTACCTTCTTTTCCTGCGCAGGTAATATGAACAACCCTTTGCACTAAGTTAAAAAAGCTCCAACAGCCAAAGGGATTTTTAGCTTGTGCAAGACTTAGCACAACCACAAAATTTAAGCCAGTTTGGGCTTTCTAACCTGCCGAATGACTTTTTCCCTGTCCAGAGGGACATGAGTGAGGGTTAAGACTTTTTCTACAGGATCAAGTAAGGAAATCCGCTCAGGCTACTTCTTTTCCTTAAGAGAAGATAAGATGGTCTCTAGCAGGGCTCCGGAGAATTTGCAGACATCTTAAAGGGCCTTAGCAGGAGCTGAAGACCTTGAAGGAAGACTAATGGAGTGAGAGCAGTCTTGATCTTTCTCTCAGCTCACCTAATAACCCCGTCATTAGACTGTAGGCTTTGCACGTATTAAGGCCTCGGTTGTTCCTGCTGTTGTTTGGGTTTGTTTATCCTTTCTGGAGCAGAGTGGAGGGTGAGATCATCCATCAGTCCGCTTTACCCTCTAATTGGCTCAGATCTTTGACATCTGGAGGTTGCTCCAATAGTGACGTTAAGGCATTATGTGTGTTTATGCTTCTTTGTATGTTTGACTCTCTGCTCTTATTAGCAGCCAAGCACAGACTCAAATTCTTCATACAGCATGTACAGTATAACACACCGGAACACAGATGGCTTTCGTTTCCACCTGCTATCCTATTCATTCGCACAACTGTAAGAATGCTAAAGACCTGAGTTTTGACGGCATGCTGATGGGATCAAGTGAAAAGGAAGAGCAGGTTGTGAGAAGAACTATAGGGCAGGCAGCTGGTGTGAGACACCGCATGTTCTTCTAAGTCAGAAATGCAGATCTTCAGGCTGTTTCATCCTGGTAACAATATCCTCCTGCAATCTGCACAGGAAGTTAAAATTATTCAACTTTTAAATGTTTTACATAAATTTAGGTAGGAAATATAATGGCAGACTGGCAATCTAAATACACAAAAGTTAGATCATTTTGCACTTGTTTATACTGTTACTACTCATTACAGTACAGTACACACTGGCATCCATGACTTGAGTATCAGTATGTCCTGCTGCAGGGCTTTATTTGTCCGTCTCGCTTCCTCTATGAGCTGGAAGCTGTTTATATCATCTGTTTAGGCTACAGAGTGTGTTAACACGGATGTATAATTACAGTACGGATGTGCAGAAGTAGTGTAGTGTGTCCAGTTTACCTCTACTTAGCCATTATGTGATGACACAGAGTGCATGCACGCATGTGTGTGTTTACGTGTGAACGTGCATTTTGTCTCTATACACCAAGAAGCTTAACAGATGGAACAAATGAGCACAAACACACCTTCATGACACCTGCATGGGCATGTGTTTGTGCATGTGTATCCTTCCTTTGTTCTAACTCTTGTTCTAACAGAACTTATGCTATTTTCTCTGTGAATCTCTATCGACAGATCATCTGGCTTCCACCTTCCATCGTACTTGTACGGTGACCTCTCTCCAGCCAGACTTACCTTGAGTCTTGTCATCTCTTGTTTTGACTCTTTTTATTTTTGTTTTCGTCTTGTCCCCCAATAATATCTTCTTGTGTTTCTTTGATAAATCAGCCTCAGTGCCAGCCGGTTTGTTTTTATATCCGTTTGCTAGCGTGTAAAGCTAAACACGGCTGCAATGTCATGCATGCATAAAACAGTTGTCTGTCTTTTTCTTTGCCTCCGGGCAGTGCTGGGCAGCAACAGCTCCAAAAATGCACAAAATATCAGACAAACTAATCTGGAACACAAATTTTAAGGTAAAAAAGTTACATATGACACATAAGAAGCTGTGGTCTGCTTTGAAGTCTGCAAATCCAGTTACTGCTGACAAAAAGGGAATCTTGGAAAAACACAAAGCATGGCCTTAACGACCTGTTTGGGAGTCAAGTGTGTGTCAGTCAAAGATCAATGCAAAAAAGAGAATTTCTCAAATGATCAAAGAAAAATCTATAATTCTTTTATCACTCCTCAATTAAAATCCTGTGGGCAAAAAAAAGATTAATCTAATACTAATTTATGCACATGTGTGCTGTATATCTTAAACTCTCAGTGTGCACGAAAAGTCACAGAGCTTGATGTTTTTACACGTACTGGTCACAGTATAAAGATAAATAAATAAAAAATAATGCGCACTGTCTACTCTGGTACACTCTCCAGGGTCAGATTCAAATCAGGGCTAATTAGTCAGGGAATTACAATAATGTTTTTGTTATATGGGAATATGAAACTAATGTGATGATAACTTAAACAGTGGAAAACCTGGCTGAATCAATTTGCACATTTCTGTTCAATTTTAATGTTTATTTAGAGTTCTTGTGTGAGGCTTTTTTTACATGAGCTTTGACTGCACTTGTCTTTTTTTTCCTTTCACCATATCACTCTGTTGATCAGTTTTTTCTTATGTTTTCACTTTGATACAACTATAACTGAGTTAGAAGAATTCTGACTAACTGATAATTTATCATAAGAAGCATCAAGTTCAATAAACACACAAATCTAATCATCCTATTAGAGGCAGATGTGAGGTTATTTTCACTATATTGTGTGCTTTGTGAGTAATAACAACCCATCCGTAAAAAGACTGCTATCTTAAATTCTCAAAATGGAAAAGTTTGTGGACTTATTCATGCTGCTATTATTTCAACACTTGGACTCAACTCTTAAAACTTGAATCAGTTACAAACAGTGCAAAAACAAACAGCTCTGTATACAAAGTAACCATGGTGGTAGCTCTAACCAAACCCCTAGATGCACATTTTCCTTAAAGGGTTATCTTGTGTTCATGCACTGTGGAAATGGAACCATTAGGATTAGAAAATACACACACAGTTGTCCACCACACACATGCTATATCATATATAGGAGTGTCTGACAGAGATGAGATAAGGGGCTTAGATGAAGGGGGCAGGGTTGTGCCTGGTGAAACTCTGAGTGACATAGCAGCTCTGGGGTAATCCTGCTAATCCTCTGCTAGCTCAGGGGTGCAGCAAGACTGCAGACCTTTGACCTAGCACCAAAAGGAGGTGTTAACACAGACAACGACTAAAACTTTTGATGGCATTTAAAATTCATAATAACACATCCTCAGCATTACTGATACTTGCAGTGACTGCACCTGAGCTTTTTTCACCAACTTTTACAAAACCTCAAGACCAACTGATAATGTTTTTATGCTGAACTGCAAGCTCACATTTTTGGATATTACAAGGGCAATTAGGGATTATTACAAGACCATTTAACTTTGACACACTCAACCTGCCATCCAATAAACAGGAACAGTGTGAGGTTTTCAACAAACAGCTGATTTGTGGCAGTGTTCTTTCTCAGTGTGTGACTGCTGGCTCATCATAGGTTATAAAACTCAGTTAAAACATTTTGTCAGTAATGTGCATGCTGATACAATTTTGAATAATCCAAATAGTTTTGAATAATGTATATATCACAGTGACTGTTCAGAAATGTTACACTGAACCTAGAATAATTTGAACCACTATAGATATCACTTTATAGTTGATCTATGTTCCACATAAATTTCAAAACAGTTTATGTAAATACAGCTTAAATTGGTTGTCTTTAAGTGGAAATGTGAATATATTTAGATACTTGTTTCAAACATCTCTGAAAGAATTTCCATATATTCATGATGTTACAAGGATGATCTTATGATGGGGAAAAATAGTTCAGTACTTCAGTTTAACATATAATGGAAACCACAGGAAATCGTAACATAAAATAGGCAGAAAAAGTAAGTACAGAAAAACATCAGTTGTACCTTAATAATCAATTTAGTCGTCATAATGTCACAATAGTAGGTTACAGTTATTGGACAGTTTCAGTTTTAACTAAATCATGAGTTTTTACTTTTGCAACATTTTCAGGACCAGCTCAAAAGTGACTTCAGAAGTCATTTGAAACAAGCGTACTTTGTCCATGATCGGAGTTCAGGTGAAAAAAGTGCGTTGCAATCAGTTAGGAAAGGTTGGTTGAAAAGTTTATTTCAGTTTAGTTCATTGCAAATATAATGAATAAATAGAAAAATAAAAATGAGGTTTGCAGATAGAAAAGCCGGTGTTTTATCTGATAAACTGAATTCCGGTCTTGCTGCACTGACTGAGAAGCTGTGTCAAAGCAGATAAGGTTGCCCAGAAAAAGACCGGAAGAAGCTTCCAACTTCCAAAGGAAATTTAGTCAATACGTTGATGTTGCACAGAACCGGATGCGCAGTATTTTTGTCTGAACGTGCCCAGCAAATGCGCGCGCACACACACACGCACACGCAAAAAAGGAAAAAAAAAGAATATATATATATATAATTCAAATTTGTTTATATTTCTCATAAATACAGTCATTAGATAAGTGGTCAGTTATTTACAAAAGCAAAAGTATATTTTAAAAGAGAAGTACAAAATAAATATTTCAAGATATAGTCGCTTGCAAAGGATGTAAATAAGCAGTTTTAAATATCCTTCAACGCTTGATAAATCAACAAAAGCTTTACTTTGAGAGGTTGTAGAGGAAGTGATTTCTTTTCAGACTGTCTCAGGTTTGACGCAGCTGCCCGGTGGAGATATCCTGGTGCGTCTCAGGATGAGCGCTCACACGCGCAGAGCCAGTAATGGGAGACAAACTCTGGTGCCATCGTGAAGGCTGTTGCTCAGCTGCTGACATCTTCCTTCCATTTCCTCCCTTTTTTCCCCTTTCTTTCTTTTTTTTGTGTCCACGGAAGGCTAGAATTTTCATTTGATTATTTAAGCTGATATCAAGCAGGAGGGGAACACAGCACAACGTAAATTGGTTCAACTTAACTTTCTACAGTCTAATATGTGTGTTTTGTGAAATTGCGCACCGACTATTTTGGATTTGAGCCATGGCAAAGCAGTGAGGCAGCTTTATCAAAATGCCTTGTAACTGGAATACAACTTTTTCGCGGAGTTCCTATGGAATATAGTCCGATATTACCCAGTTTACATGTTGTGCTATCATCCCACGTGAGGAACAAACTCTTCGTATTCTGCATAATGCTGTCCCTTTGGGTCTATATGATATATTGTTGTGTAGGCTACTGCTCAACTATGCCAAACCTGACGTACGGCCCTTTGAACAGACACGATAACGATGCTGAAGTTGACAATCAAGCGTCGTCTTTGGGGGCGTCCAGGGACTTACTCAACAACGACAATGATTTTGACAGTAGAGGAGACGAGTGGGATGAAATTAAAGGCGAGGCGAAGGCGCTGGATGATAATGCCATGTCAGGTTTCCTCAATGAGACGGAAAGTAAAAAGCTGCCCCAGGCGATCATCATCGGGGTGAAGAAAGGAGGGACCCGGGCGCTGCTGGAGTTTCTGCGCCTGCATCCGGACATCAGAGCGGTGGGAGCAGAGCCGCATTTCTTCGACCGCAACTATGACAAGGGGCTGGAGTGGTACAGGTACATTGCAGACGCACATTTGATCTGATATTACCCAGTGTTAGAACTAAGAAAAAACGACTCAAAAACGAAAGAAAGAAAGAAATCATAATATTCCAGCCGTCCATCAAAGCTTCCAGCATCACACATCATCATTTCATAGCTGTGACAGACTCTGCAAACGTCTTCATGTATTTACCCACGCCTTGTCTATTTGCGTAGCTTTTGACCTATTTAATTCCTTTTGTATCCTATCATAATATATTCCCTCAGCTCATTGTATGAATTCGATAACCCTACAGAAGAAAAGTTGGTCTAGCTATAACATCAAGACCTTTATTTCCATCTTAAATGATTTTTTATCCTCCTAAAAGCCTTAAAATCCACTTCTAATGACAGTCAGAACATGTTCTTGCAGCGTCACCCGCTTAGTCATTTAGCAGTCATAGAAACATGGTGTTATTGTGCCACTGTGACAAAATGTTTCAGTGTATCAGTGTATTGTGCAAGGATTCTTATGAGGAGAAAAAAAGAGGGAAAACAAACCAATGGTCCTGTGCCGTCCTGGAACATGGTTTCATTAGAAGTCAAAAGACTTCACAGTTTACCATATGTAGCCTATTACTTAAATTATAGATCCCTACTGTAATGATTGATTTCCCAGGCTGTAACAACGACAAAAAAAAAATATATATGCATTGTGTTTCACCTGCTTTTGTAAACAAAGCATGCACTGTGTAGTTGCTTCTTTATTAATAAAAATAAATAAAACTGAAACTCAGACCTGGGACTTGTAATGAAACACTGCTGATGTAGTTTAGGTGTACACCATATTAACAATTTTTAAGTTTGTGCTAACATTACAGCAAACTCTGATTTGTGCATATTTACTGAGGGCAGTTGATTTTGTTCTTGTTTGCATGACCTTCCAGAGAGTTCCAGGAATGTTGTGTCCTTGGACCCAGTCTACATGAGTCTCTGACAAGGTTAGGGAGCTTTACAGAGAAAAACCTAAATATTAAGGGTAAGTATCTGTTTGAGCTGAGATTCATGCAGTTATAACAAAAAGAAACTGCCTCATGATTTGAAAAGAGGTAATTACATGATACTGCCATCCCTGAGCAGCCTGGAGGGAGGATTTAAGATTTAAGAAGTTTCAGGGTTTTGACTCAGCTGCAGTAATTTGTTTAGATCTTCATCCTAAACAGATATATCAAAAGCAGACACCTGGGATCAGTGGTTGCACACAATCAGTGTTGTATAATAGAACATTTTAATTCTCTGTCATGGCAACGGTTGTCCTTGTACCGCTGGTCTAGTACGCAAGCTCTTTGCTATTGACTCAGCTGCACCAATACAATACTTGCCACTCTCAGCGAATATAAACAACAAACGCAATATATTCCTGGAAGCTGACGATATTTTAATGTACCCAAAATGTTCCCGGAAATGGTTTAGGGAGTGAGTGCCTCACATCAGAGCAACCACATTGTTAATAAGAGATAATAAGAGACGCTGCTGCTTCAGGTGTCCGTTTGGCTGAGCTGAGGGATTAACGGACAATGTTAAAGGAGACACTGTTTCAAAGCTGGCTCCATAACGCTACAAAAGGGGAAACGAAGCATTGTTCAAAGGACCTCTTGCTTAAGCTCCTTTAAGAATTTCCGGACAGGTTCGGGACATTTTTGGATGATCGGTCTGAGGCGAGGGTCATTTATCCATCTCTACTCATTGAGCATCCAAAACAACTTAGAATCGCTGAATGCATGAAGACTTCAGTTATCATACTTTAGTTTTATTTTTCCCAATCCACATGTGGTGCACAAACAGGCATCATGCCGAATATGTCTAAAAAGAAAAAGCTGTCTTCATTAAAGATGGATAGAGTTTAAGGTTATGTAAGTTAAAGGGGAACTTCAACAGTGTGTTTTGCAAGACATATTTTGAATTACAAAGTTTTCATTGTAGGAGAGACTAATTAAAATAACTTGGCTTGACTTGTCACAGTGAGGGCCATGGGGACACAAACTTACACCATGCATGAACACATGACATGAAGCTAACCCTTAACGGTTCTGTAGCAGTGCACAGAGACCCCCTTACTGCTTTAAAGGTGGAACGCATCGCCCAAACATTTCATTAAGCAGCCTTATATCCCTTTGATCCATACCATGAAACCAGGCGAGGGTGTCCACTGATTTGATGCCCCATATGTTTCACCTCATTGCCTCCCAGACTAATGACAAGCAGTGGCTCAGGGAGAAGAGCGGTCCACTGGGTGGGCTTATCAGCTCCCGTGGTGGTATTGAGTTGTGCCAACGTTATTTATCCGCTGCGACCGCTATGTCCATCTTTCTGGAGCTCCACATAGAGAAGAGGCCCTCTCACAGCGGGGCGCCGACCACAATATAGCATGTTGGAAAGAAAAAAAAAGCGAAGCAGACTGACAATTGTGCACGCTTATTCACACAAAGCACATGGAGGCGAGTCCTAAAAGCCGTGGGAATGTCTCCGTGCTTGGCCCCTCCTTTCTTCAGCTCCAGCGTGATTCTAACTTCCTCTTATGTGTCTTTTTTAGGCAGATTAACTACTCTCTTTACTGGATGCAGACTCAGATCAAGGTCCTCAGGGTTCTATACAGTAGATGTGACTTAATTGCTGTAGTCATGTTTTTCCTCTTGAGGTTCCACATGTAGAACAATGAAGAGCTTTCTTACAAACTCACAGAGGATGTCAAAGAAGACGGTTTAATCCTCCTCAGAGCCCCGGGGGAGCTTAATGCAGGCCAGTGGCAGATAGAGGGCAGTAAATTTAAAGTGAGCCTTTTCTTACTGTTGCACTATGGAGCTCAGTGAAAGAAGAAGCTGGAGGACCCCCGAGGACCGCATTAACCCTGACAATAAAAGAACAGACAATTAGTGTGAAACATGTTTTCTCTGCCTTCACTTTGTATGCAAATGTGCTCAGAGGGGTGAAAGTGCCCTTTGACGAAGCCCAGCAGGAGTTCATCAGAAAAGGCAGCCAGTGGAACCTGCTGAAAAGAGTAAAAACTCTACGCTTAAGCTTTTTCGCCCTAAAGTTGACTCTGACATAGAACTCTGAAAAGTTGCGTTTCCCAAGAGCAGGTTGGTCAGAGTCCAGCGTTTTGCTTGCTCAACACATCATGCAGCAAAGAAGGAGAGGAACTGAAAGAACCGTTGAAGAAGGGGTCTCCTGTCCTAAACTAATGTGTCAGCAGCGTGCTGACAGGAAAACAGGGAGAAAAAAGAGAGGGAGGGGTGTGTGTTGATTATGTGATGCTTGAAAGATTCCGTACACATAAGTGTGTTGTTTTTTTCCCCCCGGCAAAATCACAACACCTCGCACTTTAATAACTTGATGTCTTTTTAAAAAAAGGAGAAAACAGATTCTTTCAGATTTTGGAAATAGATAGATTTCTAAGGATTAGTCACCTATATTTGTCAATACTAATAATCTGCACCTCCTCTCACCATTTCAGAGTCAGGAGCTTCAATCTGCTGCAGCAATCTGCTGGGCTTTATCTTCAAGCAATTTGTCAAACCGCAGCACTTGTTACAGCACTTTGGAGACACTAAAACACAACAAGCTCTCTCCACTATATCCCCTTGAGATGTTGGTTGCTTCAAACCTCTTTTGTAGTATCTTCACAGAGAATTGGCTGTTTCCTGTTTCAGTCTCTCTCTCTCTCGCGCTCTACTGCAGAGACTACCTGACAAAAAGTCAGAGCATCTTGAGAAAGACGCAATCTGCCTCAGCTATCTTTGTTTTGCTGCTTTGAAGTCTTGTTTGCTTTTGCTGAACCTTTCAGACCTGCAAGCACCTGTAGGGAGTTACCTAATGTTTTTAAACCTCTAATGTAAGTCAGACATGTGCAAAGGATTGAAAGAATGGGATTGTCATCTCATTAAATGGAAACTAACACTATAACCAGACCTTTTAAAAAAAAAAAAAGATACACATAAGAAGCAATGAATTCAGTTAGCTTAGCACAAACCTTCCTGTTACCAAGTATAAAACAGTATTCTCCACAGAATATCCCATCTTGTTTCTGAGGGCAGTTTTTGCTCTAAAGGTGTTTTTTTTAATCCTCCCGACTTTTTTTCCAAGAAATTGCAGTAAAGCTTCACATGGGTTCATTTTACTACCTTTTGTAGATCAAGCATTTAGTATTAGAAGTGAAGTAGTTGCTTTTCTCTGTTGCATGAATCACAGTAAAAGTCAAAACATATGAATGTTCAGTAACCTTCGAATCATTACTGTTCAAAGGACACAAAAAACTCAACGCAGGACCTCAAACTTATTTTTAGGGATTGTAACTGCAATATGGGCTGATAAATGATGAACAGATGCTTTTACTGCAACACCAAACACAAAGATGTTGAAGGAGGTGCTTTTCACAACTGCTGAAGCTGCTGATGAGCTATAAAATGACAGGCAGAGATTTTTTTTTTTTTTAGAATAAAGAAGTAAGGTGTAAAAACATGGCATTCTAAGTGGATCAGCTGTAGTTGGTGCAGTCTGGGTTGTTTGATGCGCTGTTGTACTGAAGTTGTGATATAGTGGAAACGGCAGGCTCGGTCACTCTGATGTTGAAGTTTTTTTTCAGGCTCCAAAATTTAAATTAAAACAACTGTCAGAATTGTAATGTGTTAACACACGGCTGACAGTTGTGTGGAAGGCTGGCTCACACACCTTTCATCCCACTTCCCCTCCTCCTCTCTCCAAAATGGGCCCGTTTCCACCAGACAGCCAGGTGGTTTTCAGTTCTGTGTACTGACTGTAATAATGGAGGATGGGAAAAAACACTCTATCATTCCAGTTCAGGAATGCTGTTACAAGACATAATGCTGTTCAAGATCATGTAAGAAGGTCATTTCTGTAAAGTGAGATGATGATGATGACTTTCTCTACCTGATAAGATTGACTATAAAGGCAGAGAACACCTTCCCCAAAGACGTCGTCCTCTTTGATTTCTGTCTGGAACTTGTCTCGCAGTAAGATGCTCTGATTATTCCAAGTGGCTGCATACCACCACCTCTCATCTTGCCTTTGAGAACCAGGATGATTCCCACAGTAGCTCAACCCCCTCTCAGAGCTGCAGGGTAAGATAAGAACACATCATGAAATAAGATAATGCTGAAGCTTTTTCTGGAGCTGCCTCTTGTCACAAGGGTCTAAAAAGCTGAAATATAGATGCCAATTAGAGTCAGTCAAGCAGGATTCTGCAGAATACAAAAAAAAAAAAAAAACTTGCAGGAGTTTTTTTGCATTGTACGCTTCCTCACTTTGGTGAACCCCTTGGTGAGGCCATCATCCAGCAGCTACCAGCACAAAGCTGCACACGCCGGTGTTGTAAATTCCTACCTTTGAACCTACTTCCTGATAACACTGAATGTAAACAAGGCACAAGGTTTCATATTCTGTCTTTCCAGCAGCCAGTTTAATGGACACACCTGAATGCCTGGCAGACAAAACACTGAAGCATTACACAACATAACACTTGAGGTTTACATCTGTGCTGTAGGAGGCAGGAAAATGAAGACACGGCATCTAAAATAGAAGCTGAGCTGACAAGTTGGGGGAGGGTGGGGTGGGAGGGCTTTGACCTTTGCAGTTCCCATCCTCCAACGCTGCACCTGATTTCCTATAGTCCTCTTAGTTAAATTCTTGATTTATATCCCTTTAATTGTCTTCGTCCCTGCCTCCAGCTGTCATGGAGTTCTGCCTTGAGTTTATGTTGAGTCAGGAATACATATACTAGATAATATAGCTCTACCTTTAATAGCTTTGCATGCAACACTTTTCAGAGTGAAGGACTAGTTTTAGCAAGAGAAACTAAGTCAGAAACATGCACATTTCATGAAGGGGTAAAAGTTAGTATGTTGTGGCCCAGTTTGGGGCATCTCACTTGTGAATTATCTCAAAGCTGAACAACAATGCATTTTCATGGTCAATTAGTTCATGAGACCCTTTGGTTGTAGGTGGTATTGTTTATTAAGCAGAACAAATTGTTAAAGCTTGCTACGTCTACCAGCCTGAGGCAACTTTGTCACTCCTTGCACAGTCAGAGATGTTGTCCTGTTCCATCTCTGCTCGGATGAATAATGCATTTACTCTCTCCGTATATTGTTTTCATCGCTGACTAAGTGGCGAGTTTGATTGGTTGCAGGCTTTTGTGTCCCTCGAGGCTTCAAGAAAGGGCTGCAGTGCTTGCGTATCCAAGAGATGCGGAAGATTATTGCATGGGGTTCTGATAAGAGTTGCACGTGTCTCCCATTCCTGTTACCTTCATTAGGTTAGTGAGGTTTCCACAACATATGATGGTTGCCAGGGTGAGAATAACACTGGAGTATCGGGCTAACTCAAAATTTTGCAAATATCGACAGATTTAGTTTTGGTTCTGTTTAATTTCTCTCTTTGTAATTCTCAGATTCTTAATGTTTTCTTAAGCCTTTTGCTGTAATTCTTTTAACATTTTATGTAAATACCTTTGAGCTGTCTTGTAAAATAAGCCATACAAATAAACTTTCCTTGCATTATCTAGTGCAATAAATGTGTAAAAGCATGGCTCAGATTGTAATGGTCAGAATGGTCCTGTAACCTTGCAGTTGATGAAAAAGCAGGAGGAATGAAATAAAATGCTGACACAATTACTCAGCTTTTTTCACCCGCTTTGCAAAGCAAAATCTTGCAGATGGTTTGTCTGCTTGTTTCCGCCACATAGATTTTGAAGTTGAAAGCTGCTGGGCTTGGAGAGGGATATCGGAGCTGAGTGTGCATACCAGCAGATGGTTGGGAATTATGGTAATCATGTTAATGACATGGCTCCTCTGCTTTCCTGTTGTTTGATTTAGATCAACGCCCCAGAGTCAAAAACCTCACAATATTGCAATGTGCTGTAATATTTTAGGATTTGTGACAATTGTAAACAGACATGGATTATGTTGG
This sequence comes from Craterocephalus amniculus, assembly GCA_036024015.1. Taxonomy (NCBI): domain Eukaryota; kingdom Metazoa; phylum Chordata; class Actinopteri; order Atheriniformes; family Atherinidae; genus Craterocephalus; species Craterocephalus amniculus. The sequence continues at coordinate 3,249 of JAVQJG010291574.1, read as the reverse complement.
CGGCTAATGTATTGTAACACAACACCTTAAACCTCAGCTTAGATGATTTACATCCACACGCTGCGCTTGATTCATCAATTTTCTTACATTTTTTAAAATCAGGATGAGATCTAATGAGGCTGAAATGTTATACAATAAATTCAAGAATGTGTCGAGTAGTGATTTGATATATGAAGTGTTTGTAGTTAACGATCAGCTTGTGCTGGTATTTCGCTGGATCTCTTCTGTAAATAATGCATGCACCTGTAGGACTGAAAACAAAAGAGAAGAAAATGGTTAAAGATTCTTAAATTTGTATTAGTTTAGTTACAGTCTCATATTTTAATAGTGATGAACCGGATAAGATTGTAGATGGCAAACTGAATGTACTTGTGACATTGTCTCGGCAAACACTATCTTCTGCTCCTTAGCCCAGTTCTTTTAAAGTGCATTATTGTGTACATAGCCTATCATCTGAACCTGGTTTTCTTCTTTGTTTAAAAACTTGGAAGATGAGTTGCCCTCCTTTCCTTTCCAGACACGCAATTCTCTAGCAAGGCAATCAACCAGACTCTAATGCTCAAGCTTGTTTGGCTTAGTCGTAATCCCCTTTGGCACACTTTAGCCATTATCCAGTAAGGGTTGCAGTTAACAGGCTATATTATGATCAACCAGAGTCATTCAGGGTAAAAAAAAAAAAAGAAGAAGAAAAAAAAATCATGTTAATTTTCTACAACCTTTTCCTGCAATCCATCCAAAGGAATTCAAAGCTTTACCAAATATCCCCATTTAATGTAACATTGCACACAAGTATGAGAAGAATAAGCATGCTGCCTATTATGAGCTTGATCATCATATATATGAGCTGGTGAATCCGGGGAATATTTACTGTGGTAATAACAGAGGTTTTTAAGGAGGATTTAGGTCTTAAGATAGATTAAATGCAGTGGCAAGAGATAAATGTCTTCCTGTAGGTGGATCACATGGACTTTGTGTCGTTTTCATATGCATCAGTGATGATTGATAGGACTCCTGCTCCACCTAGCAGTTCCTGTCACCGTAGGTACAGTCGCAGACTTGGTTAATGCAGCTCGTGATGCCTACAACTGTCTGCTTGATGATGACTGATTACCTCGTGCCTGGCAGTATCTTTAAACCTGCCATGAAGTGACTCTGTCAGTGTAAATCTCATCTTGCTTAATTTGCACTTCTGCAAGGTGTTGGCTCTTAAAAACATTGTTTTAAAGACACACGTTGAAGAACACGCAGAGTTAATGCCTAAGCAATATCACCAGGAGTTCAAATGTAAACCCATTTTTGCAGATTTATTTTTGCTTATTTCTTTTTTTTTGTTGTTGCTTCCAGGAAATTGATGCCCAAGTCATCAGAGGGCCAGCTAACGATGGAGAAGACACCCAGCTACTATGTCACAAAGGAGGTCCCCGCTCGGATCTACACAATGTCCAAAGACATCAAGCTGATTGTAGTTGTCCGGGACCCCGTCACACGAGCTATCTCGGACTACACTCAAACCCGTTCCAAGAAGCCAGACATCCCCTCTTTTGAGAGCCTGACTTTTAAGAACATGTCGGCGGGTCTGATTGACACCACATGGAGCGCCGTTCAGATCGGCATGTATGCCAAGCACCTTGAGCGCTGGCTCCAGTTCTTCCCCATGGAGCAGCTGTTGTTTGTTAGTGGAGAGCGTCTCATTACAGACCCCGCAGGTGAGGTTGCTCGCGTCCAGGATTTCCTTGGACTCCAGAGGGTGGTCACGGAGAAGTATTTCCACTTTAACCCAGCAAAAGGCTTCCCCTGCCTTAAGAGACCTGAGGGGAACAGTAAGCCGCACTGCTTGGGTAAAACCAAAGGCAGGACCCATCCTAACATTGACCCAGAGGTGGTGCAGAGACTGAGAGACTTTTATAAACCCTTTAATAACAAGTTTTACAAGATGACTGGTCATGATTTTGGCTGGGATTAAGAGAAAAATGATTACAGACTCATGGTGATCTCGCATCTGAGTTTTTTGTTTTTTTATGGTATCGTTCAGGATCTCTTGTCATACAGTGTCTGTACAGTATTTGGTGGTGTGTAAAAAGCCCAGAAGTCTATTTTATGATAATTTATTGATAAGATATTAAATTGATCATTAAACTGCCTGAGCAGGTTTATTTGTGGTTCATGGGGATTTTTCTAAAAGCACAGTCTGTTTTAAGAGGCATTAAGAGCAGGGTAAGTATCTTTTTAAACAAAAAAACAAGAACAAAATAGAACCCCTTTTATTTTTGGCTTTTGTATCACCTCAACCTGATTGAGATCCGGCTCCACCACAAACTGGTAATATCCCCTTAACATTTGCCTGACCCTCAGAGGACTGCGCACCCACTTAGTCAGGTCGATACAGGCCTCAGCTGATCCTGTACAACTTGCCAGGTGGATCAATACAGTAATAGCTCCTCATCATGTCAATTAGGCCAGAGTGATGGCATCGCCGTGCACTCTCGAGCATTTCAATAAAAGATTGATCCATCATTGGCGGCAAGTTCATTGACCCCCAAAGCCAACTTCAAGTTTAGAACCAAAATATAAATTCTGTCTGCACTTTTCTGCCCACTATCTCCACTGTTGATTCAAGCGGGAGTCTGGCCACCATACTGTTTAGGATTTTGTTATTAATTTCCAATAGAGCTGCAGCTCAGGCTTCATCATACCTAAACAGAATATGATTAAATGAAAGTCATATGAGTGAGCCACATTTATTGATCTGTACTGAAATTGCTTGCATTGATCACTCTGCAGCTTTTCGTACTGCCAGTGATCCTCAACGTGTTAATTTCATTTGTTCCCAAGACACACACCAGTGGTGACACTTTCATTTAGAGCTGATGTGGATTAAAATCAACTTAAAGGAATACTCCACCCTCAGAATGATGTGCCTTCATTTTGTACTCACCCTCATGCTGATTAACACTTTGGAACACTTTCTTGGTGTTCATCATGTAGCCGGAGATATCGGGAGTTTTTCGTTTTGAGGAAATTCCCATAAAGTGATGTTGAACGGCACCCGGTCAAAAAAGTCCACAAAATCTTGGCAATATTCCTCCATACTGCTCGTCTCTGCTTAGCCCCTGTCTCTGTAAGCACTCCTGTGTGGTTTGGTCTACCGTGGCCACCATACTTTGGTGACGTCATCCAGGAACTAAAACATGCTACAGTTTATGCTAAAAAATATATACAAAATGAAGTCGTTTCGAGTAAATTGTGGAC
>JAVQJG010291571.1:0-38172 GCA_036024015.1 Craterocephalus amniculus | reverse complement strand
ATTTGGCCTAGACCAGGGGTGTTCAGCTCTGGTCCTTGAGGGCCCCAATCCTGCAGGTTCCCATGTATTCCTGCTCCAACACACCTGACTCAAATTATTCAATCATTGAGCACAACTTGATTTGCTGCTTGATCTATTTAATTTGAGTCAGGTGTGTTGAAGCAGGGACACATGGAAAACCTGCAGGACAGCGGCCATCGGACACCCCTGCTGTATATGAACAAAAATATAATTTTTTAATTCTGGACAGTGTGGCTTCTTCTGAATGTCAGAATGGATCCAATGGTAAATGATTCCATGGATGGCGATGATGATGAATCAGGTGCAGCAGGTCAGTGAAAGTTTTAAATGGGCTATTGGAAATAAAAAAAAGTTTGTTTTTGTTTTTGTTCATTCTGTCTGCCTCCATTTTCCTAAAGCTGAACCGCAGAACCAGGCAGAGGGAGGAGACTCGGGCGTTAGGCCCACTTTGTCGCAGGTTAGAAAGTCCTGGGGCTTCAGGAGGACTACCATCGCTAAAAGGGAGTTCTTGGAAGAAGTTGGAGAACTAACCCACAGTCCTCCGCTTACTCGAAGAACCAGAAATCGAAGAAGCAACCAGTCATCTGAGACTGCTGCAGATATCTGCGATACACCGAAAGCCTCTCGAACAGCTAAGAGTGTTTTAGATGACCTCCAGTGGTCTGCACCATCTTCACCTGTGTCAGAGGATGGCAAGCCAGGCTCAGAGTCTTCTGCAGGGGCTTCCCTTGATCCAAGTTTATGGCAGGATTTTGGGTCTGCCTTCCACACTGCCTTCTCCCTGCTTGGAGGAAATGACGACCTACCATTGACTGACACAGATGTATTGCCAGTCCCTGACATTTTAGAAGCTACTGATGCCATTGAGGCTCCTAATCTTCAGGTTTTACATGAAACTGGGTTACCTGAGAATATGGATGACATGGAGATAATGCAGCCAGTTGTTCCTGAGATTGTAGCACAAGGAGAAATCAGTGATATGGTACTGATCTCAAGTCAAGAAGAGGACAGCGATGAAATGACTTTAATGCAGATTAAGGAGCAGCTAAACTCCACAGGCATCCAGGCAGATGTAAGGGCTCGAGGGGGCAAAGGCGGGAGAGGACGGGCCAGAGGAAGGGGTAGAGGTAGAGGAAGAGGTAGAGGAAAAGGCAAAGGGAAGGGAAGAGGCAGAGGTAGAGCAGTGGAGCTTCAGTCAATCATTACAGTTGATGGGGACAGTAGTGACGATGTCATCCTAGTTAATACAGCTGAGCCGCAACATTTACAAGAGGAGCTAAAAGAAAATGACCCGCACACACCTCCTGAAGAAGTGGTATCAGCTGCTCACTTTGATACTTTAAGTCCTGCTCAACAATTAAGCTCAGACCTGGTCATCTTAGATGGTGAATTAAACCAGAGTATTCCTATAACACACGGCCAGTATGATGATGCATTAGAGGAAGAGGAAGGGAAGACAGTGGCAGAGGATATAGAAATGTTTCTAAACATGTCAGACACTGAAAGGTACAACTCGGAATCCGTGTGCAGCATCTGCCAGCAGAAACATGATACAAGGTACATGCTCATTTCTGGTAACAAGTTCTCCTGGGCTTAGAGGTTTGCATATCCTTACCGTATGTCAATTTCATTTCCTGAACACATTTTTTAGGTACATGATCTGCTGTGACAGTTGCCAGGGCTGGTTTCATGGTGACTGTGTTGGTGTCAGTGAAACACAGAGCCGGAAGGTTGAAAGGGAAGGGAAGGAGTGCGTGTGTCCTTCCTGCATTACAAAGGTGCAGAGCCATCTCCAGTCAGAGTCTCAGCCTCCTCAGCTAGACTCCGACCAGAGCTTTCCTGAATGCTCAACACTGCGTCCTCTTACTGAAGACGAGGTGAGGCAAGAGGAGCAGCAGACCCTTAAGGTTTGAATTTCATTTGAGTTGTTGCTCATGAAATGCTTTTATTACTTCAGTTTTGTGTGATCTTTCATTTTCAGTGTTTAGATATGTTTTTTACTCATCAGCTGAATTTCTCGAAGGAAGTCCGTTCTCTTGGTGTAAGATGAGAATCTGATTTCAGGAGACTGTTGTTGTTGAGGAGGAAGGGCAGGCTTTGAAGGGCAGTGCGGAGCCAGAACCTGAACCCGAAGCTGAGATGGAGACCGATGGCTCTTTTCCTCTATGTATTGGGCCTTGCTGCTTAAAACAAGCTCTACCAGATTCTGTTTACTGTGGCCATGACTGCATCCTTCAGCACGCTGCGTTCACTATGAAGACGCTCTCTGGCCCTAATATGCCCAAGTCCAGAGGACGGGGACAGAGAAAGGCTGCAACAGCTAGACCTGCTGCAAAGGTAGGCCGAAACATGCAGACTTATTACGGTTAAAAAAATTATTAAAATTTATAGCGCTGTCCTTTTGTCCTCGGAAGTCGGATTTTCTGAGTTCCCAGTTGGAAATGCAACCTGAACGCTCTCTGAAGTCGCAAAGTCCGACTTGTCAAGTCGGGCTAGTCCCACCAACCCCGACTTGACCTAGTAGAGATGGCTGCCCAACAAATCAATGGTTACTGAAACCAAAAATAAACAGATTTATGTTTAAATGTTATTGTTTAACTATACATAAATTAGAATTAAAGGTATTGCTTTGTAGCATTTGTGTAAAGTTTAAGTTTATAAAATGCACGTATACTTGAAAGGCTAAATGAAAGTGTTGGATGTAGCCTCTCTGCTAACACTAGAAGCTGGAGGTCATCTGAAATTACACCAAGTAAGGGGTTACATGGCTATTTTGCAAGTTTTCCGACTTGGACAACTTGAACGCTCTCACCTTGAATGCAACGTCACTCAGAGTTCCGACTTCCAAGACAAAGCGAACGCAACATTAGTCTTTTCAATTATCTCTCTGACATGAAGGTTTGTCACTGTGAAGTATTCTTATTTTAAATGTGTTAAAAATTTCCCTAACAGGCTCCGAAGGCAGTTCGGACGTCTAAGAGATTGGCAGAAAAAGCTTTGGATGATGCTGATAAAGGAGAGAAGATGGAGGATGACGGAGAGCAGGAGGCAGCTGCATCTTCAGTAGCCTGCGACCCCAGTCTCACAGATGTTCAGTCCACTTCCATACCGCCATCTAACTTGCACACCACGTGTATGTACCATTTAATATTCATACACATTATACCAGTTCATACACCTGGCACAGTGTGTCCGTCAGGATTATACAGATTTGGGCTCCCCGTAGAACCATTTCAATACATAATCACACAAGCAAGCGCACTTGTACACATTCTGGGATGACTGATAAGTAGCAGGGGTCAGCAATGGGTAAGTATGTTCACTTTAATAGTTGCTCTTTCCTAGAAGTCCAAAATGTTCTGCTGAAACTGTTTTGACAAATAGGGTTTCTGGTTCTAACTAAAAGCACTAATTTAAAGCAGTGTTGGCTATAAACATTCAGGTAATATGTTGGTAGAGTCCTGCAGGGAAGTGGGGGAGCACTTTGCCGTGCTTGGTATTGGTACAGCGCTTCAATCCTCAGACTGAATCATTTAGCAAAATCAAAGGTCTTCCCAAAAATCACTCATGACATTCAACAAACAACTGAACCAATGAACACAACTACAAAAAGTTTTTTGTTGGCAACAGTTTGCTTGTGAACTAAGCAGTTGGACAACTCCACATTTAAGTCCTTTTTAAGCATACACTTAAAAAGGACACTACACTTCCTGATGGCCTAATTTTGCAACTTTAAAAGACCAGATTTTTGTAAGTTTTAGTCACAGATTTGTGCTTTCATACAATCAACAACTGAAATGCCACCCATGCTTCACATATAAAGACTAACCAGCTTGAGTGGTTGGTAATAAACTGATCTGAAGGAAAACTTTATTCATACTTCATTCTATAAATAATAAAAAACACTTTCTACACATTCTTTCACAAACTTTACACTAGCACTAGTAGGGCTGGGTAATATATTGAGATTTTTAAATATACAGAGACTTTGTCACAGGACATGTAGAATGAGGGAATATTGTGTATATCGAGTTAAAATTGTTTTGAGTTAAAATTATCTGTTTTTTAGCATTTTGCACAACCTTATACTTTTTTTTAATGGCCATTCAAAGTTTTTTTTAATCATTTTAATACATATTTACTTTAATTTCAGTCAAATATTTTAATGCTACGTGCTTTTGATCCTTAATAAAAGTTTATTTAGCAAGGCTGTAAGTTTGAACCGTCTCCTTGGTTACTTGAACAAAGAAATTTATATTGAGATATATCATATATCGTGATTAAGAAAAAAAATTCTTGAGATATTGCCCAGCCCTAACCACTAATGTTATTTTTTACCTCAATATTTACTAAGCAAATGTTATTTTGAATCTGTTCAATCTGTTTACACTTAGTTTAACCCAAAAACGTAACCCCGGAAAAAAGATGATCACTACTAGTTTAAAGGAAGACTTGGCAGCTTATATACATTTTTACTTTTTTTTTTTCAGTATTGAAAGAAATCATAGAGGTTTCCTTCGCTGTTAAGGAAAAGCCGGTTGTATTTTGGCTTTGCTGTCCTTTATTAATCGGTAGTGACCTATGGAAGGGTTCAGAGAGAGAGGAAATGATGTACAGCAAATACCTGTGGGTCAGGTCTTGAACCCAGGGGCCGTTTTATTGAAGAGTTTGAGAAAACATCTTTGTTTCAGTTGATTTAAGCAAGATGACAGACATTTCTTAGTGTCTGGTGCTAAACTGAATCTGCCACATGTAAAAGTCACTGGTCCTTATTGCCACTACACACACTGATTGTGTAAAACCTCTTTATTGATGTCTCAGTTCCCAAACTGGGGTGTTTTCTCAAGAGTTGTTCTTTCCTTCAGAGGAGTCTGACGCTCAAGCATGTCATATCCATAAGGATACATTTAGAGTTAAAACAGCATCCTGATGCTTCCGACAGGCAACACTGTTTTTTTTTTTTTGTGGGGAGTTGCATCCTGTGCAACTGAATTTAATCCATGTAATGCACTTCATTACATATTAATAGCTCCATAAATGCAAGTTTTCTTGCAGATGTCGTCTTCAAACATCTTTGCGGTGTTTAAGGGAAAACTCAGTCTCTTAATGCGTCTTCATGTTGAAATTCATCGCCTTATTTATGCACAACGCAAACACCGAGCAGCTGGGCAAAATCCTGAATTAACAGGGATGAATAGAGGCTTGGCAGCGGATGTGGAGGAGGAGGAGGAGGATTTGCTTTGTTGCTACAGAAGGTACTAGAAGATGCAGTCGTTCAGATGAGGTTCCACCTGAAGTTCTATTACAGATCTGTTGCGATGCAGCAGAGTTCAAGCATTATGTGAAGAGAACCTTCTTTGGTTTGATCACATTTATCCTGGAATAATGACCTACATACAACCCCGGTAGCTGTGTCCTTACACTCCTTGTTCCTGAACACACAATCACACACATCAACAGTTGATCTGTTCAGAGACACACAAATGCTTTTTTTGACACTTGGGGTCTGTATCTGCTTTTCTTTTATCACCATCATACTTTATTTGGACTGTGAAGTTCCATCCACGCTTTAAACTAACCTTAATAAAGGCACGTACAACTGACAGTATGTCTACAGACAGATGAGCAGTTTGGATCAATAGCTTATTGAGGTAACCTAATGGTCAGTATACAAGATCATGAAAAAGGCCTTCTGCAATCACAAGTTATTCATGAGGCGTAAATAGCTGTTGGTGCACATCTTTTAAAAACACATTTTGAATGTAAATATACAATTGACCATGTTTGCTTAACTTTGGGCAGAGACTGTTTTACTTTACACCTTTATACATTTTTGATATAGTCTCTATATTTCATAACCAGACTTTAATGTGAGGAGAAAGAAATTTGAATTTCTAGTACAGAAATTAGCAAAAACTTATTACACTACATGCCAGAAGATTGTTTTGTGAAGCAGGAAGTGAGGTTCAGCCTCCTCCTTTGAAGTTTAACCCCTTGTTGTCCAGGTAACTGAATCCTTCTTTTGAAACTCCAACACTCACATTTAACCTCTAAACTTTTTTTTTCTTCCTGAAGACACTACAATGTTCCATCAGCAGGATATATTGGTTCTGGTTTCCAAACATCAATTATAACTTCATAATGCAGAATAACCCAGAATTATTTCTGCTAATACTTCACACCCATACGGATTGGGTGAATCACTTTGTGGTGTCAAAGACTTTAGCAATTTTAAAGAACACATCCGTATGTTGTCAATGTTACTGGAGATAAACCACAATCCTCTTTGGAAGATTGATTTAAAATCTTCGGTTAAAACCTTTTTTTTTTGTGTAGTCTACCAGTTATGTTGTATAATTCACCTCTTATAATGGGGTGATGACAGAAATTTTATCCAAGAACATATAAAAATGTTTGACCGTTGAGACTTTTTTCAGTAAAAGAAAACATATCTCTTCCACATTGTTCTCATTCTGGGAGATCCAAGTGGGTTGGAGAGAGAGAGAAATGGAGTATGGGTTTATGGATCCGAACATTGAAATGTTAGTAACTTGAGAAAGTTATGATATATACTGATGGTAAAAAGAAATTCAACACCACGAGATAATGAAAATAAATACCAGAGAAACAGAGTAGAAAAGTTATACCAGTTGACCAGCAGTCCATCAGAACCACAGCGACCGCCGATTGCATTCACCTCTTGACACCTCGCAGAGCTGCTGTGCCTCTGAATGTGCAGCTGTGAAGTGCTGACACATTTCTGGAGGAGGTCCTGACTGCACAGCTGGCTCTGTGCAGTGGTCATGTCTCAGGGGAAGACACCAGGGGAAGAGGGAGGCAGAGACGACATCTTCACCCCAGGTTATCCTCCAGAGCTGGTGACCACAACATCTGAGTGCAGCCTGCAAAGTGGAGGTACCCCGACAGATCAAAGTACTTCTGATAATCATAAGTGTTGATGCTGCACCGTGCACAAAGAACTGCTGGTCAAGTTTTGCAAGAGAAATTTAGTGTATGCCCCACCTGCTAGAAAGTGTTTCTTTTCCATCAGTATATATTGCAGTAAAACAAAATATAGACAAGTCTCATGTTGAAATATTTTAAGACGATCTTGCGTACACATGACCTCTGATTTTCTTATTATACATCCAACAAAAGACATACTACCTCAAGTAGATTTGTTCAAAAGTTTCATACTCTCCTGTTTGTGAGTAGTAGTAACAATTAGCTGTGATACTTTTTATCCGACGATGCATACAGTTTCATTCCCAAGTATTTTTTTAGAGTTTATACAAGCCATAAAAGAGTGAGTAATACATGTTGCTTCCTACAGCTGACAGTGAGTGGGTTGGCTGTTACATTTCCTGTGGAAATTACAGATCTGAACATACACCAAACAACAGAACATCACATTTCACAAAGCGCTCTGGATAAGCTGGAAATGTGTGCGTCTATGTCAAGTAGTCACCCATTTTTCTTTTGCTATTCCATGTATAGTAATTTGGAAGGGATGCAGAGAAATGTTTATTTCCTCTACCATCAACCTTATAATTGTGATGGATTGCAATACAAGTAAAGGTGACTGCAGCTACTCATTTTGCTGTCTGAATAGGTGCTGGCCATTTTATTCCTTATATTATCATCTAAATGGACATAATCTATGACCTAACAAGTAAAGAACCCCCTAGAAAATTAAAATAAAGCCTCTCCACACAACTTAAGGCTGGTTTATACTCGCACGTCGTCTGCGTCGCGGTGGTTACGGCGTAACCGCCGTAGCCTCTGCATAGGTCCGCAGAGGCTCGACGTGCACCTCTTCCAGACCTGACTGCAGCCGGCTACGGAGAGGCAGAGACGCGGAAGTTCTCCCCTGTGATTGTTCTGATTGTGATACTAGTTTCCGGATATCTGACTACTTTTTAAACCGCGGATAAAAGTGAAATAAAACTGCACTTTTCCAGATTTGACAACAGTTTACTTCACTGATCCTGCAGCTGCGTTGGTGATTTGTGGCACAAAATCCACGGGGACGCCAGTAATGACTCGTGGAAAATTATCGGAGTGTGGAGCTCATCTAACAGCTTCTCTTAAAAACTGATCACTGCATGTATTCAATAGATTGTAAATTTGTATGTAGAAGCACTGAAAAAACTCTGCGTGGCAGAGTTTATTGACCGGTACCAGCCTGTCGCTGCCTGTAGAGCGGGAAAAAACACCGCGACCCGGCGCGTTTCCCTACGCAGGAGTATAAACACACAGAGGGTATGCGTAACCTCCGCGGGTCCCGCAGCGCAGAGGCTACGCGCGAGTATAAACCAGCCTTTACTTGATACCTTGATATCCTTGATTCCCTTTAAAATGAAAATTTATCAGCTATGATAAACTTGATAAAAAAACAAGAACGTATTCATTCAAGTATATCTTTCACTTTTGAATTTTGAATGCACCAAGAAATAGAAGTAGCTATAAAATGTTTTTGGATCTGAGTATCATTTAATAAACTAATTTTGAACAACATGGGTAATGAAAAAAATAGTTTTGCTTTTGAATCTTATCAAAATACAATGAGCTAATCAAACTGGAGTGATAGTACAAAATACTGTATGTTTTTAAGGGCTTAAGGGTGTGTATAATAATTTTAAATGGAGTAGTAAAAAAATAATCACACCTCAAACCTGATGAATACACCAACCTCAAATTGGTTAATGGCCAGAGACAACAACAGAGAAAACACAGGAATACCCACTTTCACAAACAATCTGTAATGAAATAAAGTGTAGAAATTACTGCATAATTCCACAAAAATGCTAAAAAATTATATTAACTGCTATAATGTGCTAATATGGACTTGGCCGATACTTTTTTTTTTATTACTTATTGCTGCATATCATTACCTTCAAATCTCAAAGTCTGACCTCCACTTCAACCATATTCATCTGTTGGCATCTATTTAAAACAAATTTTCTGACCCAGGTTTATTGCTCTGTAGGTAGCAACTTTAACATGAAACCTCTGCCTAATGAAAAGGGTTCCGAGCTGATGATGGCTGAGAGTCAGTGGAGCACTAACATCCCCTTAAATAGATGGTTGCAGTCATTACTGCATCATGGTTTTCCAGTCTGACTTAAACTGAAATCTTGTTCTTAGATTCTGACACTGGAAACAGCTCGCCACACTCCATATGACAATGCAAACACAGTGAAGCCACTCATGGAGGCCTGTTAAATGTGACGTGGCTGGGTATGAAGTTATGTTTTAAAGCTCTTTGTCAGTTCTTTCTTTCTACCTTCTTAAAACAATATCAAGGTTTTATCCCTAGCAACTCACTCAGTAAACAGGAACTCCAACGCCTTTTTATGTCCACACAACTCACCTCTTTGACTTTGAAACTCACCAGTTCTGAAATGGTCTAGGTCACCGTTATCAGCCCATAAAGAAACCAGCCATATTTAAACAGGTTTCATTAGGTCACATCAAGTCTTACTTGAAAGTGTAGCTTTGACATGGTGGAAGTATAAAATGTGTTGTTGAATGCTGTGCGACATGGACTTGGAGCGAGTTGCGTCCCTTCAAAAGTCAAACTTTAAACTCAACTGGTGTGTGCAGCTTGAGTAAAATGTAACTACCATTGGAAAGTCATGTGCTTCCTGTTGATTAGTGTCAGGGTTGACAGGTCTTTTAAATGCTTTTTTTACAGTAACTGAAAACACATACTGAAATGTGTTGAATTGAGGTCAGTACTGTCCGAATGACCACGTTCACTGCCAATAAAATAAGACTATTCGTGATGTAATTTAGGATTTTCATTCCAGATAAGCGTTGCATCTTAAGCTTTATCGCTTCTTGTTCTCCCATCACATGCTCGCAGAGCTTGCATGTTCTGAGCGTGTGCAGTTTTTAACAGTTGCTCCGTCTACATGTGTCTCAAACAAAAGATTGTAAAACACAAGCACCCTCTTCTGGACAAAATGATCCAGTACAACCAGAAACAAGTTACTACTGATATTCCCTGTGTTTCACATTTTTACCCTTTTTGCCCCTGTCTGATTTCTTGAGTAACTGAAAAAAGAGCAGACTGAGTTACTTGAAATATTTACTATGAATAAACAAGTTCGACCTGTTTTCTTAAAGCTCAGCACATAAATCACTGAAAGTATCAAATTTGCTACATTAGTTCTCTATTTGAAATGTTTACCATGTTTTATCTTTTATTATTCTAAAAATGGTTGACTACATGAAACATCCACCCACTGATTATGTAAAGGCATAATGACACATGGAACATGCATTTTAATCCCCTCCTAAAGCCTCCATGAATGTCTTTTAGAGCTATTTGTGATGGACAGTGACAGTTAACATATGCAAACGTTAGCTTCTTGGGCCCAGACTCTTTATGACACATTAAACAGAGTAATAAGGAGTAGTCATGGTTTTCCTTTTGAGAACAAACTAGAGGCTTTTTCAAATAGTTTTGCCTTCATGTTTTCTTTTGGATTAACTCTGTGACAAGCAAACAAAAAAACAATGATTAAAACAGTCAGTTCACTAAAACTCTCATACTGATAATCAATAGTCAGGATAGCTCAAAACAAGTCAAAAAGGTAATAAGCAAATGTATGTGACTTTTGGAAACTTTATACTTTTTCATCCTGAAGGTAATTTGAGACTCAGCAGCATAAAAATTACAATTCCGAAATCAACATGAATAATAAAAAACAAACATCTTGTCATCTAGAGTAAAACAAATGGATACAAAGGCGCACACAGTCACGGAGGTGTTGAAAGCTTCCACTCCTACAAAGTCACACAAAGCAATAAACAACAAAAAACAAAAAATCTTCTTAACAAACCAAAAAGATCGTAAAAGGGAATCTCTTTAAACAAATGAGAAATTTAGTCTTCTTACTTAATTAGTGGAAATGATCCATTATTCCACATAATTCAAAGGTGAAATTAGACATGGTTTTCAGTCAGTTTAATGATTAGCAGGGCCAAGTGTGCAAATCGTTGCCCCGGTTTCGTTTAAGAACAAAGCAGAAAGAATATACTCTAAACACATCACTACTACTCTAAATGATATTGTTTTTATTAACTCTTTGTTTTCATCAACTGAAAAATTGAGGGAAAATTGCTACTTAACATGTTAAAATTTTCATCGGGGCATAACTATAGCAGATCTGCTTTGACATAGTGAAACTCTCAACGTTGCATGTTCATTGCTCTGTTTTGCTGGCTTTTAGCTTTGCTCTTTGCCAAAACTCAGTTTTATATGAGACTGCTTTCCTAATTAACAAAGATTTGTCTACAAAGATTGCAGCTTCAGTTAAAGAAACAAGACTTCAATATTCTTTTAATAAATGTTCCTTTTCTCTTTCAATTCACAGAGATGTTTTTGTTTCAGTATTTTAAAAAAAATAGGTTTAGAGCTACATGTAGAAATTAGGGACAAAAAAAACTCTTCTCCATCATCAGCAACTTAACAATCACCGCTATTCACTGCAGCAGACCGAGCTAGTCTGTGATTGGCCATTCAGCCTCTGCAATCTTACAGTGAAGCACATCGTCTGCTCTGAAGCAGCAGACATTATGCCAAATTGTTTTTTTTCCAAGCAGGACATCAAAGTTCTGTGCTTACTTTGTAAGTCTAAGGGATTCTGTAGATCAGCAGCTTTCTGGACGACGATACATGCTCTCATTGCAACAACAAGGTTTATCCTGCCCTTGCTACATGTGCATGTTTAGTTAGAAGTGCTTTGTGTTTGCTTTTGCATGTGACACAGAACAGCAAAGTTATTGTTTTCTGTCTGTGTGGATAGAAAACGGCAAAGTTAGGAGGTCGTGACATGCCTTCATTTGTGTCTCACGGAAAAGGGCACTTTCACCTTTAAAAGCTGGCACACAGATGGGCCTGGAGTGACTAAGTACACAAATATTCACACCAACAAACATTTGCATCAACACAAAAGGGCAGCATAACAGCTGTCGAAACTCATTGAACTGAAGAGAAACGAGTGCACACCAACAACGTGCCTGTTGATGATAATATGATGAAGCAAATACGTTTGTCTGGCAATAAATTGAAAGTAGATATTAATGAAGTAGTAATCTGCCAAAATATTATCTTTAAGTCTTGACCAAGAGTTTCACTTTCTGTCCATTAACATTAGATGAACCATAAACACAAGTACTGATTCAGGAAAACTTTTCCCATGCATTTAGTTAACAGAAACAATGCAGTTTGTGGTCATCACGTGCACCAGACCACAATGGTTCATTGGGTTCTGTGTGGCTGAGTGTGAGCAACTCAAATATTTCTTCCTGTGCAGACTAAATGTGTCAACTATGAATGTTCTAAAGACAATGTCCTGGACCAAGAAGATAGGGTACAGAAGAATGACATGGAGCCTTTTGTTTGAGAAAAAAACCTTGTAGAGAATAGGAGGGAAACTGTACAGAACATCTTATAATACCTCTGTAATGCACTGCAGACAGGAGTCCTCAATCCTGGTCCTCCTAAGCCAGTGTCCTGCAGGTTTTAGAAGTTTTCCTGCTTCAATAAACCTGACCCTGATCTGTGCTGACCTTGATGTAAAGCTCTGCTAATTACCAATTAATTTTAGTCAGGTGTACTGCAGCATGGAAACTTTGAAAACCTGCAGGACATTGGCCTTCCAGGACCAGTACTGAGGATCCCAGCTGTAGACTGATTACATGCCCATGGACAGCTGACCATCAACAGAATCCCAGTTGGCTTTAGGATGCAGAAGTGCAAACCATTTACCCAACCTCAATGTCTTGTTTGATCACGTATAGAAATATCAGCTTTTTATTTTTAATAATTAGACAGTTTTGAGATCAGATGTGCTTAGACAGGTAAAAATTGTGAGTTGGTTTAGAAAACCATGGAGCAACAGAACAAAGAGTACCATTAACTTGAAAAATGATCAATTCAACTAATAGTGCGATAGGAACAGTTTGGCACTCAACTTCACTCGAACACATCTGCAACTCAATGGCTTATAAACAAAACTGATTTGAAAGGGAAAAAAAATTAATGCCATCTCAAGATCTCATCTCATCTCAGCGCAACATACATGTACACCTTGCACTTCCTCTTCTACTAAGTCACAAAACAACTGTGTAATATCTGCACTGTTTTTCAGATTGAGTCTGAGATAATGCTGTTGGTACCTAAATAACTGGGTTAAGATTACAGAGAGTCTCCCATTCACTTTGGTTCAAGAAGACTTCTCCCTGTGGGCTCCAAGGTGCTGCTGTTCACCATTATGTGTTATTTGCAGATTAAGATGACATCTTAGACATTTCAATTCCATTTGGCAGTAAAAGATTAAGAGAACCGGTAGTCTGTGATGAGATGATAGTGTTTCATGTTGATTTGTCTAACTGGGCCATCAGTAGAGCGCTGCTACACTGTGACAGCCTCATGTTTCATCTTTACTTAATAAAGATAATTCACATGCAGGAAGACAGCAGTATATACAGTAGCAATGTATACAGTAGCAATGAATTTTGACATAAAAACATTTACCTTAAAGTGTGTAAACAGTATTCATTTAGGTGAAGAATAGAAAGTGGAAATAAGACTGACTTTTTTGCATCTTGTAGTTAATAGACTACGTATTAGCAATTATATTTAGAAAGCAGCATCTTGGATCTTCTCAACTCCAATTAAGAAGCCTCAGCATTTAAGTTGATGATTTTCAGGGTGAAAAACGAAAGGCAGAGATGTACCCACAGAGTACCCACAGAGGTGGAACCTGACTGACTTCCCTTTAACAGAAGCTTCCACAGAAATACTCCACATGGAGATGCATGCATATTTCTTAAATTTGAAACTCTTATACACAAGTTATTGAGTTACTGTTAAGATTTCACAGAAGTATAATTAATAAAACTAGTATTAAGTCTAAAAATAAAAATAAAACAAGTAATAACTCTAAAAATAAAACAAGATTTGTTAAACTAATAAATTAGTTTAATAGATCTGTGTGTCTGTAGATGGTCACAGCCACGAACTTAAACACTGTATGTAAAATATACATAAAACAGCAAACTTGTGTATTTGTCCTTTTGCGCTTACCTTTTTTCCATTTGTTCATTTCATTTGTCATTTTTAAGATTTTTGCAGGTGTCCTTCCTGTCAGGGGCATAAAGCAAACATATCTGTAGTCCGTACTGGGGACCAATTAAACCCTCAGTCTGATTTTATACAGCCCGCAGCTTCTATTCCAAAATGTATAATTCATGAACCTAGTTAATAATAATGTCTGAAGGGACCTCTAGCCTCCGGATATTTTCACATTATTAAATTGGGACTCCCCTGGACCATTGCAAAAAAGGGAAAGAGGAAGCGTTTGGAATTGAGTAACTCATATTCTTCCCTTACTGAATGATTCTGAATTTTTCATGGATGGTTGTAGTCTGTTATAGGGGATCTGTGTTGTGTTTTTTATTCATTGCACTCAGAATTGGCTGCTAAGTAAAAGTTAAATTGTTTTCATTAGCGATTAGTGAAGTAGAATGCCTGGTATACATTTTGAGGTGCATCTGGGAATCAGGTCTGTACATATTCCCCCTATGTAACTGATGTAGGCATCTGCTTTAGACTGGGAACATGAAGCTGCAGATATAGATCTTTTTATTTGACTTTAGCCTTTTTAAAGGCTTTGCAGGTTCATTAAACTGCAGCTCTGTGGCTAAGGTATTGGCCCATCATACCTGTACAATACATTGTTTTTGTGTAGTCTCATTCTTTTTGCATTGGCATTAATAGGAGCACTGACATCCGTGATTGTAAATAGTAATATTTGTCTTTATTTAATAAGTTATCATTGATTAAGATCAGATGAATGATTCCCTCACAGGACTTTTCAAATCAGAAAGTTATGAAGCTCCATGTAGGCTAGGTTCTATTTTCTAAATCTTAGTCATCATAGATAGAAGTGTGTAAACATCCTTAAGCCTAATTTCCACTCCCAAAGTCCACATTATACACATAAACCCCTAATCATTGGTTTGCATAAATGCACTGAAAGTAATTGCTAGACCTGTCAGCGACTGGAACAGCTATGGTTACAGAGAGCCAGAGCCAGATGCACAAAACTTGGTACATTTAGATCTAACTATGCAAGTGTCAAGGAATAGATTAACATTCTTTATCTAGGACTAAGGATTTTCAGAAGAGCACAACATTGACTTTCACTCCCATCTTAAACAGGAACAGATGTAGTGAGCAGGATAAAAAGAAGTGGCTGTTCTTCGACATCTCCATAGCTACAGTAGTTTTGCTCAGACACAACTTTTTTATTGTACCCATGTTAACAATTATAATGACAGGCATGAAATTAACTACTTGAAATATTAAAAGAAGGAATATCATGATAAAAAAGGCTAAATCTGTGTAAAGGTTCATATTTTGTGTTTATCAGTGGTAACTGATTGTTGATGCATCTATAGTGTGAAGTATTTGTGGGTGCTGAATATTCCTTCTGAATGTTGATACTTTATTAGAAAAAGAGAAGAAAAAAGTGTAAAAAATATATTTTTATGCATACACATTGTCCATACATAAAGTGCTGTAAAACATGGCAGGTGCCTGTACTTCAGCTACACTTGTAAAATAATTGTGTTTGTGAACTATCATTGCAGTCCCTTTATCTTGATCAAGATCTCCTGACATAAAATATATGCATTTGCTCTGACATGTAGTGCTAGAATGTCACAGATTGTTTTGGAGGAAGTTACTGTATTTTTTGGTTATCATTTAGAGCTGTCTGAGATCTCATGAAGATTTTTTTATACTGGTCGGAAAACCTAGTAACACCCACAAACATTCTGGGTCTTAAATCCAAAGTGAACATGTTTAATTGGCATCAGTCCTGCATCAAATGACTGCTGTAGAAGTGGGTTTTATTCAGCTTCAGTTAGACTCTGTGTTGCGCAACAAGAAAACCCTGGAGTATTTTTCACTGAGGATTCTTTGGAGGGAACAACAGAAATGACTATGGCTTACACACACATATCTGCAGACTGCAACGTCTCGCATGGAGGTCCTGAAATTGTCAACAAAAAGCTGACGATCAAATATGAGATTGATCAATTTCTTCTTTAACCTCACACCAATGCAACACCCTGTGAGACTTACATCTGCAGTTTAGTTATCAGCAAAGTTGTTGATTATCCAAGTACAGTAAAACCATCTTTTCATGCTCTAGTAGGGACATCCCTGTTTTCTGAGAGGTAGCTGGGTATATAGACAATGATAATAAAACCATGACTGCACTCTACGTGAAAGACTAACCAACATTTTTAGCAGGAGTCTCCTCATTTCAAATACTTTGCCAAATATAGTACTTTTAATTTAAAAATTTCTAAACAGTAAATATAAAAGTGCGCGCTTTTTCTGCAGTTTCATGGAACTTGATCACAGTTGACCTCCTCCTCTCTCTGTATAATAACACTGTTTACAGTGCAAAAAAAAAGGCTTTCTGTATGAAAATCGTCACCATCCAGAGTTTCTGGATGGTAGCTGCATGTTGAATTCAAGACTTAAATGTTGCAGCTTTTTATTTCAAATAACATTCTTGTTTGTTATAATCAACAGAAACCAAAAAACTGTATGATAGATCATAGGATGTAAAATGTTTCTCTTCCACAGTTTATCATTCCAGACTCACTATCACTCAGATGTTCACTGTCCTCCTTGCAGATCCACACAATGAATTGCAAAAACAGATTTTTCTTTAGAATTTTTCCAAGGGCTCTGTACTAACTATTTCTTTAATTTACACATAAACCAACAGTAAATAGAAGTTTATGTGATTTATGAAAAAACTGTCTTTTATTCCATTTGGAAAAGCTTGTTTTATTCTCTTGAGCCTGTGAAATCAGTAACTGTGGTCAGTGTGATATTGTGAGCGATTATCCTTTCAAACAACCCGATGTTTGTGTTCTGCTGCTTATACTAAAGATAAACTCGTACTCTTTGTAAGTAGAAACAAACAAACTATGCCTATGTGGTTTAAACAATTTCAACATGAGTAAATATTAAGTGTATTAACAGGATATGAATGATCAATTCTAGACATTTCAGCCATGCCTCAGTAATAACGGTAAACATTCATCATCATACATTTTGTAACTGGGGGCAAATTGAACCCTAGAAAAGTAAAAAAGATAAAGTAAAATAATGCGACAAAATACACATTTTCATCAGTAGGTTGCGGTGATGTAGCGATTTTATAAAATGACAACATAACAGTAGAATGAATCATGTTACATCCATCTCAGTAAAATAGTGCTTCTTTGCCAACTTTGTGAAATAAAATAATGATAATAAAATAAAAGAAACCAGAGAAAAGACAAGAAGCTGTTTCAAACTGTTCAGCTCTACTACAGAATGAACAATATGTTTATTCGCATCCAGCATTATTCTACATGAGGTCATAATGTTGTTAACTACATCTACACTATCAATGTCTCCACTCTACAATTATAACACCATTTGTTGTAATTTTGTCTGTAACAGACATATGGGCATTTAAATGTCTCTGATGACCAATCAAATGATCAAATATTCTTTTTTAAAGTTGTTGGTACTAATTTTCTTTGGAGCTTAACTGGTTTTTGGTTTATTCATATTTACATATAAAGCATTCATCTTAAAGGCTAAGCACTGCAGGAGTGTTAGTTTATACTGTGAAGGGTCAGTGTATCTTCAGATGATGTATTTGATATTTTAAGAAGTATTAATTAGTTTCTTTATTTTCAACTAATTTGCATATAATGCTTCATTATCCTGGCAAAGTTAACATGTCTTTATGTGTCTTGTTGTTCTTCTAACAGCTGATGAGGCCAGTAAAACGATAGAAGCTGACCTTGACCCCATGTCACTTACAAAACAAGGTCCAGAGGATTCCTCGACAGAAGCACCTCTCCTCTTCCGACCTGCAGCTGATGAAGCCCCACCACCAGAAAGTCCATCTCAAGAAAAAAGATATAAGCCTAAAAGCAGTGATGTGCCTGAAGAGAAGTGTGCAGGATCACGTGCCTCAACATCACCTGCACCTGCAAAACCTCACGTTCCTCCAGATGCACAATCTCCAACCACCTCGGCTCCCAGACATCACGAAACTGGTGCTCTGATTGTTAACAAGACTGCATATGTTATACCAAAGAAACCGTCTACATCTCAGCCTCCGTCCAGTCTCACACCAGCCTCAGCATCAGCATCATGCCAGAAGCCATCTTCAGCGCCTGCACTGCTGAATGAAACCCGGAATCTGCCTGTGCCCCCAGCACCCAGTGCTCCTTCCTCCAGACCCTCTCAGCCCAACAACCAGGTTAGACAGAGCATCCAGCGATCCCTCACAAGCATCGTGCTCAAAAGGTGAGGACGTCTCTGTTACATAATACAATTCAGTGTTATTTTACTTTCCAAAGATTACTAAAAAAGGAATCAGGTTAGTTTGTACTTTGCTGACTAACTTCCTTTACTTTTTGAAGGGTGTGTGATTGTGAAGATTTGGAGATGTCCGAGAGTGAAGCCGCAAAGCTTGTCGCTAGCATTGAAATGGAAATGTTTGACATATTTCGCAACACAGACAGCAAATACATGAACAAGTATAGAACGATAATGTTCAACCTGAAAGATCCAAGAAACAAGGTTTGTTAAAAGTTCATAAAACTCACTTTGATGTTATCGTCCCCGATTCATAGCGTAAATGCATATAACTTATTATTTCAAATGTGTTTTTCAAGCACCTTATGCTTACTCGGACTTTATTTTTTTTGGCAAAAATAACACTTTCTCCTAATTATATCTAGGGTTTGTTGTATCGGGTTGTGCAAGGAGAAATTGGTCCTTTTAGACTGGTCAGGATGAGCCAAAAGGACATGCAGGCTACTAAGGCACCTGAGCCAAGACCTAAGGAGACAAAAGAGGTAAAGGATAGTAGGCAACAAAAATCAAATATTGTGCTTTTTAACAGTTTTCAACGCTTAATGAAGTCTTCATAATTGATAATATTCTTCGGTTACTTCTCATTACAAAGGTTAAAGATGAACCTCCTAATGTTATAAATGTGCCAAGACCTGAAGCAAAGAAGGTTGATTTGCCCAATTTGAATCCTGCTAGACCTGGCAGAAAACCTGATAGTATGGTGGGTACTGATATAATTTGCATGAAACTGATGGACTTAAATATGTTTAGGGTCACTTTAGATTTCATATATGACTGTTGTTTGTGTGTTTTCTGCTACCATTTACCTATCAGGAACAGAAGAAGAGTCTTCCTGCTCCTCTTCTTAAGCCCAGAGCCAGCCAGCCAAGACAGGACAGTGCTGTGCCAGATATTCTTTCGTGTATGCTAAAGGACACAACATCAGAGCACAAATCTCATCTCTTTGATCTGAAATGCAAGATATGCACAGGTGAATTGAAAAATTGTTCTGCAAAACAGCCATTCCTCCTAGTAGACCTTACAATTTCAGTGACATGTAGTAGTTACTTTTAGTTGTTTAAAGCAGTTTCTCTTTTTTCCCCAAAGGCCAGATACTTGCTGCAGAAGCAGAAGAACCTGCTAAGAAAAAACTAAAGATATTTGTATCAAAAGATAAGCATGAACCATATTGGAGGAAGACTGCAGGAGATGACTCTCCTCTGCAGGCACCCACTGACTCGCTTGAAATAGATTCTCCAGCATCTTCACTAATGGATCCCTCATCCCACCTTGTTATTGACTCCCCAAAATTGACCATTGTAGAATCACCTGCTTCCCCAGTGATGGATTCTCCAGCCTCCCCAACTCTAGAATCTCCTGCTTCCCCCATGATGGAGTCCCCTGCTTCCCCAACACCAGAGGCACCTGTGGCAATTGCACCGAAGAAGAGTTATACACCAGTTGTAATTCCGGCTGTCTCCACAGTAACCATCACGAGACGTGACCCCCGCACTGCAGCGAACAGGTTCACTGCCTCATCTGGTAGCACCTCTAGTCCCGCAAATATAACCCATGATCAAGCAGCCTCTTATGCCCCCATTAAAGAGACTACTGCCTCCCAATCAGCACCACCATCCTCAGTACCACCACCAAAAGCACTGCCTAAATCTATCTTAATGAAACCATCTCCAACTCCTCATCCCAGACTGTATGGCACATCCTCAAGGTACTTTTAAAAGCTTTAAGGAAAACCCCTTAATTTTTCTTTTTTCAAAGCGCAAATCAGTTATTTTCATTTTATGGTTTATTTTATAGGACTATGGTTTCTCAATCCCCCGCTGAAGGTGATACTACACAATTTCTGGCTAAGCAGGACATTCTTTGGAAAGGCTTCCTAAACATGCTTACTGTTGCCAAGTTTGTAACGAAGGCTTACCTGGTTTCAGGATCTGCTGAAAATCTCAAAGCGGTATAGTAATGTACAAAAAATAACTTAAAATTATTGGGCTTCTCTTTCAGAGAGTGAAGAAATTAATAATATGGTGTTTTTGTGTGGTGTGTAGGATTTACCTGACACAATACAAATCGGAGGAAGAATCCTGCCTGAAACTGTTTGGGACTATGTTGAGAAGCTGAAGACCTCTGTTACAAAGGTAAGCTACATGTTTCATTATTATTTCTTCACATTTCAAAATGATAGTGAGAATTTCACAATGTATTACATGTTCTTTGTGTTTTGCTTGTTAGGAGTTATGTGTGATCCGGTTTCACCCTGCAACAGAGGAGGAGGAGGTGGCCTATGTCTCCCTGTTTTCCTATTTCAGCAGCAGAGGTCGTTTTGGTGTGGTGGCCAACATTACCCGTTCGATTAAGGATGTATACCTCGTCCCGCTAAGTGCAAAGGAATCAGTTCCATCCATACTGCAACCTCTTGAAGGACCGGGTATGGATGCTTTATTCATATTCTAGAAAGATTAAAGGAAAAATCTGCCACAGAAAACAAATACAAAGAAGCCATTACACTGTAGATAAATGCTTACTTTTTATTATATATTATATAGTTTCATTCCATAAACTGCAAATAAAATATATATGGATAACATCAACCAAAAAGTGGAGCCAGGCAATCTTGGAAATAGGTAATGTAATTCCATATCTTTTAGTTGCAGGGATTGATGCATAAAATTCTCATTCTCATGTCATTGTGATGTGTAGTTTCAATGTAAGCAGAGATATGTTTCCGAAAAAAAAAATAGTAATAGTAATAGAGGATATTAACAAATGACAGTTTTATAGTGATTGATTTATTTTCTTTTTTTATCTTAGGTTTTGAAAAAAACCGACCCAATCTTCTTCTTGGTCTTGCAATTGTCCAGAAGGCAAAACGACCAGGAAGCCTACCACAGGAAACCGAAGCAAAGAGACCTAAGGTTAATATGCCCAAAGACCCGATGTGGATCCCAAAACCACCAGTTCTCTACGGTTCTGACAAATTGGATATATTCCAACCTTATGATCCAGAGACTCCCATTAATACCTCCCCTCCTGGCTCAACATCTTGCCCTGAGCCATCCTCAGACTCTATCTCTTCTAGCTCAACAACCATACCATCTCTTTTCACCTCAATTGAAAAAACTCCTTTTGCCTCAAGTGTTGCTTCCAAAGACTCCATGTCCAGTAACAATCCTGCCAAGAATCTCATGTCAGTATCCAGTGAAAAGACACCATTACAGGCTATTTTGAAGACTTTGTTTCCAAGTAAACAGTCTGAGTCCATGGCCACTTCTGAAAAATCAACAAAAACAGCTTTGAGTGTAAAGAAGGTTCCGGTGTTTTCTCAAGCAACTGGTTCAATGGTTGATCCTATTGTCCAGCAATATGGGCAGAAATCCAAAGTCAAAGAGATAGAAGAAGTAGAAGAAGAGAATGACTTTGACAGACCATATGACCCAGAAGAGGAATATAATCCCGCAATGGCATATAAAACAGTCACTCTACAGAGCACAGAAAAAATGGAAACAGATGATTCTACATTATCAGCCCTTGTGGAAGATGATGTTGCATATGATCCAGAGGATGAGACCATCTTTGAAGATATTCAAAGTGGTGTTGCTGAAACAAAGCCCACTGTTTCAGCTCAGATGTTGGAGCATTCATCATGCCCTCTGTCAGTTTCCACTTCCACTACAGCACAAAGTTCTACCACAGCTCCTGTAATACCAAACCTTCCTACGGGTACTGTAGTGGTCTCAGCTGAAACACTGAGTGAACAGCAGCGGATGCTTGAGGAACTTAACAAGCAAATTGAAGAGCAGAAGCGACAGTTGAAAGAGCAGGAAGAGGCACTGCGGCAACAAAGAGAAGCTGTTGGTATGTTCATGGCTCACTTTTCTGTTTCTGATTCCCTAATGTCTCCCCCATCAAAAGTGTCATCGCATGGCCAGCTGCCATCTCTGCAGGGTGGTAAGATGCAGAAAGATTCAAATTCAGATAAAACACCTCAAGCTAGCAACCTTACAGAGACTAGGGACAATTCAAATGTGGATTCAAAAACTGTTAAGTTTGAAGACAAAACACCTGTCTGTGATTTAAAAGAAGATATCACAGCTCCAGAGCAAGATAAAATACAAGAAAATCCTGAAGAACATGACAAATATTCCTCTACTGGAGAGATTGGAGATTCTGATGTTGCTTATGATCCTGAGGATGAATCCCTTTTTGATGAAATCCAAGAAGATGTATTTAAAGGAGGAAGTACTAGTGATTTGTCATCCAGAGCAGGGCATAAGGGTGTGTCTCCCACTTCATATCACAGCAGAAAGCAAAGGTCCTCACCAAAAAGGCGAAGTCGTCATGATAGAGACCACCATAGAAGTCCTTCAAGAAGGTCACGGCAGCGTTCTCGATCACATTCTCGTAGACGGAGAGATAGGGATAGACACAGAAGAACTGAAAGAGACAGGTCAAAACACAGAACTAGAAAGCCATCTGAAAGACAGGGACACCATCACAAAGACCATACCACACGGCAGCATTCTCATGGGCGCAAAAGATCTCCATCCCCTAGGAAAAAACATTCTGTATCCCTTTCACCAAAACGGCACAGGGATCCATGCCCTCAAGTAAAAAAAGAACATGCAAGTGTCTCGTGCAATGTTCCTGATTCTGTTGTAGAAAAATTAGTAGAAAGTAAGACATCATCATCTTCCCCAATTACTATAAAAAATGATCCAGATGCAGAAAAGGATGAGTGTAGTCTTGTTTTGAGCTCTGATAAACACTCAGACAAACCGGTTCAGAAAGTGAAATCTGAGATTTCTGAGCAAACCGTCAGCGATCATGAAAACTCGGTTAGTAATACACAGGTAAATAAACCCCCTCTGCAACAGACATTTATCCATGACAAATGTGAAAACACAGTCCCTCTAAGGGAAATTGATCCACCCCTTCGAGATTCTCCAGAGAGTCCTGATCCAGAGCCACAGTTTTTGAAACCTTCAAACACAGCAAATAATGACTCTACTAAGGCTGTGGAAATCAGTCTTGGCAAAGAAGAGAATGACATTTTGTCAGTCGCATTAGTTAAAGTGGAAAATGATAGTCTGCCAATTGGTGTCCAAGCAGCAATGCCCCTTACAGCCACAATTCTTCAAAGCCCTGATACGCAGGTTCAGCAGGGTTTGATGAAAGCAGACCATCAGAAAATGGCTGGAAGTTCTATCTTAAAGCATCAAGAAACAATGTTTCAAGGGGTAAGACATTCAAATCCACTCATAGGCCAAGATGGTCAGTGGCCAGGGCCTGAATTTGACACTATTGCGAAACTTTCAGGACCTGGTAAGAGTTGTCCAGATATTTCGAATTTAAGACCAGATATGAAAGAATCTCAATACAGAGGGCCACAGGTTGACTTGAAGAACGCAGGAGTTAGATTTCTAGGCCCTGATTCCAAAAGTCTAGACATGCAAGGCATTATGTCCCCAAATATCTGGGGCTCTGGAGCAGCCCCTAAAGAACAATTTTTTGATGGTCAAGGGAAACATGTAATGGGACCTGGAACATACATGTCAGGTTCAGTGTTAAATATAAGAGAACCAGGCAGTCACCATCCCATCAAAAATGAGTCATTGTGTGTCATGAGAGGTTCAGAAATGAGAAGTCAAGTACAAGACATGCAAAGATCTTCATTAGAAAGTCCAGGTCTAGATATGAGACAAAAGCTTGTACCATCTGTCTCAAATTCACCAGTGGGAGAATCAGGCAAACTAAGTGAGAAAATAAATCTCTTCTTGCAAACACTGTCAGATACAGCTTTCCCAGATGGGATCCCAGAACCCAAAGATACAAGGGTGCATGTTGATGAGGAAAGACAGAATATTTGTTCTGTACAGAAAAGTTTACCTTACTTAAAAACAAAGGACCTGAGTCTACAGCTAGAGAACTCGGACAATAGGCCAGATGCCATGAAAATTGGTGGTCCAAAGTTAGAAGTAAGTGTACCACATTTAGA
Source organism: Craterocephalus amniculus (assembly GCA_036024015.1). Taxonomy (NCBI): domain Eukaryota; kingdom Metazoa; phylum Chordata; class Actinopteri; order Atheriniformes; family Atherinidae; genus Craterocephalus; species Craterocephalus amniculus. The sequence continues at coordinate 13,681 of JAVQJG010291571.1, read as the reverse complement.
ACATTTGAGATCTCCTAAGAAAGGTGGAGATGAAACCAATCTGAGCCCATCTTGTCTAGATTTTAGAGGAAGTCAGAGACAATTCAGCCATGATGGCAGTCCAGCTTTTGAGGAAAGGAGTTGTGGGAAAAGGAGTTTTCAGCCACATGTGAAAGTAGATTTGAGCATAGTGGGTGGTGGTCAAGGAAACAATGAGCAAAACATCACAAATCCAAACTGCAAAGAACCTGGGCCTCTCCAGAATAGTCAAAATGAAGGTGGTAATAACTGTCAAGATTCAGAAAGGAGTGGAATAGGTCCACTTGGACGACAACAGATTATGAATAATGAGTGGAACAACCAACAGTCTCAAAGAAAGCCAGGCATAGAGAGCCATGTTTCGGACAGAGGAGACTTTGGAGCCGTAGAATATCATCAACCAGGGAGTAACATAATAAACCAAAAAATACAAGGCCTGAGTTATGATAATAGAGGACCTGGGGGTACGGATATCAAGAGACCAGGAACTGAAAGGAGAGGTCCTCGGATGCAATTCCCAAGGCATGAACCTAGAGAACCAGATATAATGGGACAAGGGTCTGAATGGCAAGTATCAGAAGTGGAGATCCCAGACAGAGGAAGACCAGTGCATCCAGATTTCAATAGACAAAGGCCTGAAGTAAGAAATCCTGAAACTGAATTTCCAGTGCAAAACAGAATAGGACCAGGGGGGGCAGATTTAACACTACAAAGATCTGAAAGAATAGCTCCATCAATGGGACCAGGATTTGATAGACAAGGTTTAGCTGTAGAGGGTCCTGAGTGTGAAAGAAGACCTGTAGGTCCACATTTTGGAGGACCAGGGCTTGAGAGAAAACGTCAAGTATTGGACAATCGTAGAACTGAAAAGGCAGAGTCAGCAGGGTCAAATTTCAGGGGACCCTGGCCTGAAAGGAGAGGAGCAGATGTGGTTGATTCAGGGCCTTATTGGAGAAATCCCAACATGGAGAGTCCTGAGACTGACAGGAGAGGACCTGGAGGTCCAGATTTCAGGGATCCAGGACCTGTAAGAAGAGGTCCCATCATGGGAAATCCTCAAGCTGACAGGAGAGGATTTGGAGATCCTAATTTCAGGGGACAAGGACCTGAAGGTAGAGAATCTTCCATTGATGGCTCTATGCAGAACAGGAGAAGACCAGGTGGCGCAGAGACCAGAGGACCAGGGCCTGAAAGGAGAATTCCCAACACGGAAAATCCTGAAGGACGAGGGCCCCAAGACAGAAACTTATCCATTGAGGGTCCTGAGCATTATGGTCAAGAACCTGGAGATCTTGAATTTGGAGGAGCAGGGCATGAGAGGGGAAATATATTAATGGAAGGTCCTGATTCACATAGAAGAGGGCGTGGGCATTCAGTTTTCAGAGGACCACGCCCTCGAAACAGATTTGGGCCTATAAGGGGTCCTGGACATGAGGATATGGGATCTGGAGTTTCAGATTCCAATGAACTGGGACCTGATAGTAGATGTTCTCCTATGGGCGGCCGAAATATTGAAAGAACATTACCAGGAGGTCCTGATTTTAGTAGGTCTGAACATGAAATAGGAGGACCCAGTTTGGACAGCCAATGTCCTGAGAGAAGAGTATCAACAAGACCAAATTTCTGGGGACCAGGGTCTGAAAGGAGAGCACCAGGAGGTCAAAACAGCCGTGGACAAGGTTCTGACATGAAAAGACCATTTATGGGGGTTCCAGGGTGTAGCTTTAGAGGACAAGAGTCAGAAAGAACTGATCCAGGTATTGAAAGACCAGAGCAACATACTAGACTGGGAGAACCACATTCAGGGGTTGATGGGACAGATGGTGGACATCCAAATGTCTTTGGGAATAAAAGGAGTGGTCCAGATTTCGGTAGGCCAGGTTCTGATATGGCAGGTCCACCACTCAACAGAAGAGGACGAGGGGGTCCAAGAATTGGGAGACCTGGCCCAGGGATAATACCTCCAAACAGGGAGGAAACGGAACCCAACCGAAACTTTCCAAGAGGCCCAGGATTCAGGGATCCTGAATCAGGAGAAATGCCACCACATATGGAGGGCTCACAGTGTAATATGAGACAGCCAGACTTTAGAGGAGTGGGGCCTGACAAAAGTATGGGAGGCCAGTGGCCAAATAGGAGAGGTCCGGAAGGTTGTAGAACATTATGTAATGAAAATAGAGATTTAGACAGACCTGGAGACCCATGCTTAGAAAATTCTGTGCCTGGAAGGCAGTGTCAAGATATGGAAGATCCAGAGCCTGCCTGGAGAGAATCTGGTAGAGGTCCAGGTGCAAGGAAACAATGGAGAACTGTAGAGATTCAAAGACAAGAAAGACAAAATGACTGGAGAACATCAGAATCTACTGAAGACAGCCCAGATATTGAGGTACCAGGATCTGATAGAGGACGTAGAAACTTTAGGGCTCTAAGGCCTATGAGAAGAAATAGAGGACCAGGGCATAATGTTTGGGGTTCTGCTCCTTCTGGTTGTGGCACAGGCTCTGATGAACAATGGTCAGATACAAGAGGGCCTAATATCAATGCCTTAGGGAATGAAAGAGGATGCTCAGGAGATAATTGGGTTGAATGTGATAATTGGAGTTCAGGGCCTACTCAAGATGGTTCCGATGAACACAGCCAATCACATAGGCCTTATAATGAATGGCCGGACTCTAGACATGATGGACAAAATGTGCAGTTCCCAGGCTCCCGAAGGGGCCGTGGACATAACTGGAATGGTCCTGGTAGTAGAGGTTTAGGGCCCGTTCAGGAGAATTCAGATTCAGGTCCAGGTCCAAAAATGGAAGGACATGTAAATGAATGGGGAGAATCTGACAGAGGAGATGGTGGGTCATTTTTCAAAGAAGAAAGGTATCCAGACAATAGAGGACGCGGCTATTACAGAGGCCGTGGTAGAGGACGAGGATCTGGTATGCAGAGAAATTCTGATATGGATGATGACTGGAGTCAGCAAGACTTCAAAGGGAATATGAGAGAACCTGACATGGATGATTTTTGCTATGAACAGAGAGAATTTGAGATGGAGGGATTTGAGAGAAGAGGCCCAGGGGGTCCGGATGTAAGACACAGAAGACCTGTGTCTGATGGGAGTTTTTCAGATTATGGGGAGTTAGGATCTGAGAGGCATGATAGAGAGGATTCAGGACGAGGTAGACAAGGATATGGACATGCCTTTAGAGGGGATAGAAGAGGTCCAAGAATAAGGCAAGGGCCTAATAAAGCAGATATGCGGATGACATCACCTCAGTGTTCAGATTTTAGACAGAGACCAGGAAGATGGGATACAAACCAAGAGTTTTCAGAGTCTGATGGTACTGGTCCAGACATGAGGGATGGGGAACAGGGGCAGACACATCAAACAAACTGCAGTGGACGAAGAGGTCCTCATCCGGCTTCTAGATTAAATGAATCTTGTGATTCACACTCGGCACCATTCAATAGCTCTCTGGGTCCAAACAGAGGAGGAAAGTCATTCCCTAATTTTGAGAGGCCACAAAATCTGCAGGTTGTTCGTCCCCCAAGACGCAGAGGTGGCTTACTTCCCACTCCAACAGAAGGTCCTCTACCTTTACCAAATCATATGATCAAAAATCATGATGTGGGTCACCCAACAAATGCAGACCTAAGTAGAGGCAGAGCAATGGGCATCCGAAGAGGGCGTGCAAGAGGGTTAGGCCGTGGCCGGGGAAGTCCAGCTGGTAGTATGAGTGCAGTTGCTGGAGAAGGCAGAGATTAAAGGGCCAATGTAAATTACTACCATGGCCTTTAATGGTCCATGTTTAGAAATTAAAACCAATTGGTGTGTAGAGCTGTGAAAACAAAGATTGTGCTCAGTCAATGGCTTGAGTAGATGTTAGGGGATACAAATCTTTATGCATAGCCTTCAGGACACAAAAGCTGCTAAAATAGAACTGTGAAGAGGTTAAGCTTCACTATGCTGGATAGAGAGGCTAAATGTAAGGCTCATGAAATGATTTTCCCCCAAAATGATCCACTGTTCTCAAAATTCCCCCCTTTCTGTTAACTATATTGTAGTTGGTTTTGCTTTTTTCAAAATATATACTGATTATGATTAGTGTGTCTTTAATGTAGTTCAACTGTTGTAAATATGACTTGATGTGCAGTTGTGACTGGAAATAGTTGGAAACACTTTGTACAGACATGTACAGTTTGATTTTTTTTTTAAAATAGTGTCATTACAGTAGCCTTCATCTGGCTTGTATGTCCTGCTGATAAAGACACATATTTCAATGTTGTTCTTAGAGTGCGAGAGTCAATAAAGTGACATACCATTTTCTGTTGGTGTTGAATTGTCATTGATTCTTAGAGTGAATTACTGCAACATGACTGGTACCCACTTTTAAAAACCCTGCACTAATACTGCCAGCACTGTCTTTATAAAAATGTATACTAGATAAAAGTGTTATTTTAATCATTATGGTTTATATGTCTGCTGGTGGGATAAAATTAAAATACTCAAAACTGCTTTCAGTTTGGCCCCTTCAGAACTGAAAACAAATTAATAGACGGTTCTTTGGTGTTTTTATATTTTGATTTGCCATGGACAAAATTGTATAGACAAACCACCCATGCAATTGAATATATTTTTACACATACACTGACTCAGGGTAATTTAAGTTCTTTAAAAATATTTCATAGCCCAGCAGTGCTGCCCCATGTCAGACAGATGAGAGTATAGATTTAAATAGGTTTAACAGATTTTCTAACGTGTTTGGCAGACTTGCATGACATTAAAAGTGTGGAGACTTTAAAATTTACATTTAAGTTGCAACTTCACATGATGAAATCCAGGCTTTATTTTTTTGTTGGATGTGCTGTTATCAGCATTTACAATACAAGGATTGCACAAATGTCTGCAAAACTTGATACTCTATTAAAGAAAAAAACCCTCAAATTAACAAAAGTAATAAACATTTAATAAAAAATTATAATGTTTTCGAACTGTGGTTCAAAATGGATATCTATTAAAAAGCAAAAATTAAACTAAATCTCTCTTAAGCTACTATACGATAATCTTTTGGGGAAACCACTGCAAGTGTTTTCTGTAACAGAATTCCTTACCTGTTTACAGATATTTTGGCCCCCTGCTCATCAGCAAAGTGCTCTTTTGTTTCTCACTGTTTTTTTTCAACTCAATTAATTAAAGAAGAATGTCTTACTTCACAAAACTTATTCGTTTTTTATTATGACTTTTTCAGTCTCCAGTTGATTTTCTATTGATAATTTGCCTTTTCTTTGCGGACATCTTCATATGTTGAAGTTTATTTTAGAAAATGAATATTCTTATGTCTTTCCAGCAGTTTAAGGTAATTTATTATTCAGAAGACAACACCATGCAGTAACTGTTTACATGATTATTTATTGTTTTCAATTTAGTCAGGTTCATTCCTTAAAAAGGGTTAGTTTTTCCACATTATTTTGATAAGCTGCATTTTTAAATAAAATGAATGAATAAATCAATAAAATGCAATTATGCTTGTTTTGTTGCAATAAGGAAATTATTCACAAATTCATTCATTCTAGTAATAATGTGTATTTCACAGTATATTTTAGTTGCTAATTAACCTTCCTGAAACATACACTCAAAGTGAGTGTCAACCTTTACATGTAGACTAAATAATTTTTTACACATCGTGGCATTCTACTTCCATCTGGCGGATCAAATGCGTCTTTATATGAATTTTTTTTTTAATTGGGCGTTTCCATTTTATATATTCTTGGCTAAATAAAACAGAGAAACAAGGGGTCAACAACGTGAGTGCCGAGCGGTAATCCAGGACCTGTCATTGAAGTAAGTTTAAGATTGAGTGTAGCGATATCTATGGACTTCTCAGAAATAATACTAATCCTCAACAGTTAAGCTATGTTGAAATTATTTCATTAAATGTATAAGCTGGTTATTAATTATAATTTAAATCATGTTTCCTCGTTTCAACATGGCGGTCTCGTTAGTCAAACGTTAGCTTCTTTGGCCCATGTTAGCTTAGCTAAGGCCTGTTAGCTAACTAAGTTATTTCCTGCTTGAAATAAATATATGTGATAACTAATGATTTTCTAAACTGATGAGAAAAGTTAACTTTCGTTGTTAATTTGTTTTGGCTAAATAAAATAACAACGGTTCGTGGCGAATTTACCTAGAGAATAAAGGTTTTTATTAATTCAACAACTATCTGAAGTAGTTGCCCTATGCGGGTTATAAAACTAATGATATTTTTTTTCCGATCTTGCTCCCACCGATAGAGTGAAAGATGTCATCCATCTTTCCAGCGGTTAAAGCCATCAACGAATCACCTTCATCTGGTGAGCACACCTGTGATTTGGATGGACCAAGCCAGGATGGGTGTGTGACCCAGGATAAGGAGCAGATGTTGGGCTCTGAGCTTGGTCTCATGGAGATGACAGACAGTGAATGTTCACATCTTCAGGAACTTATACAAGCACACATGGAGGCCCATGCAGGGCTTTCAGAAGGGCAAGATGTCAGGCCTCCCCCAGCCGCAGTGATGGTTAAAGACGCCACTGGCGCTACAGTGATTTGTCCCCTAGTAGCAACTCAAGCCATTGACTTGTCAACCTCGAGCGACGATTGCTGTCTGGGGATGTCAGGGGAAAAAACACCAGTGTCTTATGGGGATGTTCCAAGTTTTGTGCTGGCCAGAATCAGAGATGAGGAAAGCCCGATGGAAACACCTGGCAAAAACACCACGTCTTCCCAGTGTCAGTCCAGAGTAACTGCTAGAGTTTGCCTGGAGAAAAGATTTGAGAGCATGTGCGCTGAAACCTCACAGCAGGACATTCAGTCCGCTGTTCTCACCAAGTATGTTCCATCAATACACTATTGCTATATTTTAGTAAGTGTAATGCTGATAAACTGTTTTTTAATGCACTGTGCAAATATGTCTTTGGTTCAGTTTTTTGACAGCAATTCAACAAAGAACAGAGGCTCAAGAAGTGGTCATGCATCCTCAAAAGCAGAAGCGGATGAAAAATGACAGAGCAAATCCTTTTGATGTGCCTAGCTCATATGTTGGTGATCATCTTGACCAAGTAACCAACATTTGCAGTCAGGTAAGGCGTACATGAAAAGCAGCTGGCATTTTTTATAGTTAATGTGCAACATATTAACTTAAAATTTCCTTTCTTTTTTGTATTTTGCTAAATCAGGTTATTGCTCATATAGTTGAACCCAACAAACCTCAGAGTTTAATCCTCCCCAAGGGTTTTTCCTTCAGTTTCCACTCAGAGAGTCCTCTTCCACAAACAGCTTATGGCAACAGCGGCATCCCGAGGAAAGCATTGAGTAAAATGAAAAGTAATAATCATCTTGTATTTTTATGCTTTCCATATAAAGTTTTATAAAGTGCAGTTGTGATGTTGTCTGCTGTCCTGCTCTGCAGGCTGTATCTAAATATCTCCCTCTTGTTTTTTATAGCGAATGTTATGAAGCCTGCCCGATCTTCTGTGCCACTCAGCCAGCGCAGGGAAAACCACAACACCAAGGAGAGGGAACGCAGGTGAGCCATTTCTAATAGCTGAAAGCATCTTCACAGAGTGTGCTTTGATTGCAAATACATCTCTGTCTGATACATTTTTGTTTTCTTATCTTTCATTACTGACTGTGTCCAGTATTGCTTTCACACTGCACAGCATAGTGGACTGGTTCACAAACAAATCCGCGATGACAATTATTAATTATATATCAGATGGGTGGTCCTAAGGGATCCTCTAAATATCATCCTTGAAAACTGTCTGTCTTCATAAATAACGAAGATTAATGTAGATTTATGCATTAATGTGTCAAAGATTAAGATGTTAAATTAAGATTTATATCTCCCAACCCACAGTTTGGGAAACACTGGCATTGTGGACCTTGAATAGTTCAGCTAAGGTCAGAGCAAGTGCTTCATTATCAGGCAGGTTGCACTTTGACCTTTAACAGTTCTGCATATTTAGTAAGTTTTAACCACATAAACAGATAAAAATCAACTTGACTGATTGTATTGAGTGATTGTTTTGTCCTTTAATGTAAAGCTTAATGTATTGTTAAACACATTGTATATATATATGTGGTTCCAAGCAGTATTCTGCTGTGTGACTTGCTTAAAGGGTTTAGGCTCTACATGAAGAGGATGCTGTCTGTTGCATGGCAGAGTCTGTGGTCCCGCTGGGGTCTGTGCCCTATAGCTGCGGGGTAATCTGGCGGGGGGCCTCCCTCTGTCGTTTCCGGCCGTCCCTGTGGTGTGGTAGCAAGGGTCCGTGTCCAGGAAGGCTGCTGGACTCCTGGGTCTCAGGGTTCCCCCGGCTTGCCTCGGACTTTTGCGGAAGCGGGTGCATTTGCATGATCACACCTCTGAATCGTCTCCACTGCGTATATTGTGCATGCGGACACAGTCACTGTGTTGTCCTGCAGTTTATTTACTAATAGATACCTTCAGTTAGTTTTCTTTGTGTGTTTCTGCTACTCTGGTTATAGTTGACATACACGTTTCTTGACATACATGCAGCTTTGTCTGCCGGCGGATCAGTTTGATGCTCTTGTGTTTCTGTACAGGGGGAGCAGGTTGTCTAGTCTGTGGCTCAACTGAAAGGGCATTGTTTCCTATCTGGTATATCTTTGTCTTCTTTCCTGTCTACGTCACTGTTCTATTCTTAAATCTTTCTATCATTTTTCTGTCAGATCCAGCAATATTTTGTAAATTCAGTTGCAAACAATTATTCAAAATGAATTTCTTTCTTGCATCTATAAATATTAGCACAAATAATAATGGAAATATTGAGCCATTATATCACAAACTAAGATTGTAGTTTTTGTGTTTTGCACATTTAAATTTATACTTGCATGGAAAATGGTATCAATTTAAAAAATAGATACATGTCAAAACCTTTATGGTCTGTTTAGTGCTTTATATTAAATAGTATGTTAAAACGAGTTTCAAAGGTAACAGATTAAATATTAAATTAATGTTTTACAAACCATCCTAATTTTGTTGAAAACGGTGAAGTGTGCTGTTTTAACATGTGGATTTTGAGGATATTACTTGAGAGCTTAAACCTTTAGCTCAAATAGCTCATAGATGGTGAACAGAGATGCACATATTTAGTTGCTTTTCATCTTTTTGTGGATTTGGTACAACCTTATACATATATACAAGAATATGAGTGTTTTAGCTGACTGGTGTGCTGTACTGATAAAAAAGAAGGTACTCATCTATTGACATCTTTTCAACCAGAACCAGTTTGTAGTTGCTTGATCTGCAGACATTGTCCGATACATTTCAATGGGAAATATTCAAACTTGTTTCTTCTGTGAGTTACAGGACTGGACACAAGGATGTTAGAAAGTAGTATTTGAGTAACACAGCTTTAAAAACATGTGCTACAATCTGTGTGTCACACAGGAAGAGAATCCGCTTGTACTGCGACGAGTTGAACACAATGGTGCCGTTCTGTGACTCCTATACGGACAAAGCCACTACCCTGCAGTGGACCACGGCTTACCTGAGATACATCAATAAAACATACGGGGACATCTTCAGGGAGGTAAGCCTGCATAGATCGTTGATGTAAATCACTTAGCATCGTGCTCTACCTGAACATTTCAGAAACCTATCAGCAGATTTAATCCAGGAACATTATTCTCCTACCATGATGCATTTCTATCTTGCAAAAACAAATTTAATGTAAACAGCAAGGTTGTAAATATAAATCCCAACATAAAGACAATGTGCAACACCGCCACCATCTGCATTGAAGGAGAAAGACAGAGTAGAGAGCCCAAAACGTCCAAACAGAGCATAATTTGTCATGAATGTTTCTTCCTTTGCAGGAGTTTCGGAAGGTTGCCACTTGTGGGAAAGGAGGCTTTCTTAAATCCATCTGTCTTCCTGGTCAGCACCTGATCAGTCAAGAGATGGACGCGACACTGAGCATTCCTCTTGCAGCTGAACAATGAACTGAAAGTCCTGTATGACTTTAAGAAGATACTGATTTTAATTGGATCGTAAAAAGTTTGTCCAGTGAAGTTTGAGCCTGTGGGACTACTGAGGAATATTTACATGTTTAATGCCAGAAATGTCTCCCTGACCACATTACAGTGGGCTTAGGAAGTGGATGGTTTTCATAACCAGACTATTTAATGCTCAGAAATGTCATTTTTCTGTATCTGAAGGTGAAGAACACACAATATTTGTATTGGCATACTATTCCTCCCGCACATATACAAGACAGTTTTAGGAGAAAATGCTTTTCAGACAGGTGCAGTTTCCTTTTGGAAAACAGATGAGATGAAATGGGCTGACATCTGCTCCCCCACCGTTTTAGTTCAGTTATATTTGCATATTTTATGACAATGTTCACTAGGTTTTTGGAATAGTTTTTCCCTACAGCACGTTCTTAAGCTCATTTCATTTCTGGGTCTCTTCTTTACTTATAGAGTAAATCAAAGAAAAATTCTCACTGAATCTACCTGGCGAGGTTATTAGATGTGTAGAGAAGAGTGATGTTTTACTGAAAAGTGGCTTTATTTGTTCTTTCTTACAACATGTCGCTGTAGCATCTTACTGTACATACAACAGTCACCCACAAATAATAAATAGTATTTAAAGAAATGGATATTTAATAGTTACAGCACCGGAAGTACATAGTGGATGCGGTCATTGTCAGTTTGAAAAAATAACCTCAAAACTTAACTATAAAAAAAACCAAACTTTTTTAACTTTGATGTATGTTATGTCTCATTTCTGCATCCACAAGTTTTGTTCTCTTTGTGGTTCTCAAATCTACTGAATCCGCTTCACATGTTAAAAACAAAAACAGAAAAGCTGCAAAAAATATAACTATCAAAAGATTTTGTTTTGTATTAATCTACACAATTTTTGGGCATCTAGTTATGTTTGTTTATTGCTTTTACAGTACATACACAGCTCCTCGTCTCAGGCTTTTGGCCTCTGGCACTTATTTCCATATTTTACAACGTTAACTTGTGTGTTGAGGTAACACCTGTATTTCTTACAACGGGCCATGATGCTTGCACATACACCTCAGAGACAGCGAGTTGTTAGTTGTGTGCACAGAAACGCCATGTAACAAGTTTTACACACAAATGCCTTCCAGTTGTAAGTCAACCCTTGTGTGATGGTTTGGGGATCGATGCCGATGTTCTCCGTTCCTCCGCTGTCACCTGTGTTTTGTGGGTTTTTTCTTCTTTATTTGTCTCTCAATTGTTTTGGTTTTCATGTCACTCCTTGGATGTTCCTCCATTCCTTTCAAAGCATCACACCCGCCGATGTTACTCTTCCCATCTTGTGATACATGTTTTTAAATAAAGAAGACTTTTTTGTGATCACTCTCTTCTTTCATTTCTTCCCTCTTCACATATCACTCTCCCCCCGCCATCATTGTGGGGGACGTCAGGTTGCAGGGAGTCACATTTAATGGTTTTTGGGGTTGGAGGATTTCCCTGCAACTGATGCTCCCTGGCAGGCTGTTGTATCACAGATCCCAGGGGGTCCCTGGTGCCCGGTCCTACCTACCCTCCCTGGCTCTCCAGGCTCACCTGGGTCTCCTGGAGAACCATCCCGACCATCTTTGACAATTCCAGGTACTCCTGGAAGACCTGTGGGAAATATTTGAGATGGTTTTAGAGATTGATTTAGTGAATATGGTGAAAGTGGAAAGACCCTGCCACATTCTGTACCTTGGTTCCCTTGGTCTCCTTGTGGCCCGTCGATGGCTTTGCCAGTGGGTCCCTTATCACCCTGCTCACCAACATCACCTGCCATGAAAACCGAAACCTGTATTTATCTGCATCAGTGTGTAGTCTGTCAGTACAAATCAGATTAAAAAGGTTTAATGTTACGTAACTTCACGCTTTGCCATTTTTCTAGAACAAAATTATTCTAGTTATTAAAAAGTTGGTACTGATGTCATTGATGCCATACCTCTGGGACCTGGATCTCCAAGTTCTCCTGGCAGGCCTCTATACCCTGGTGGTCCGCGGGCACCTGGATGCCCGATGGAGCCGCCGACTCCCGGCTGTCCTGAAGGTCCAGGAGCACCAGGGCGACCCACCATTCCAGGTGCCAGAGGTCTCCTCAGGTTAGCAGCCAGCTGTGCGATCTGATCTGCACAAAAGACAACGCCAGAGGGTTACCTTAAGTTAGATTCAGCGCAGGAATGAATCCTAGACAGCAAAAAGATGAAGATGCTCACCATCGATCATTGAGCCGCAGAGCTCTCTGATGTGCTGCTCACTCACCAGTTTGCCCTGATAAACACATGACAGAATGTTTGAAGCATGACTTCATTTAAAAAATGTCAAACTTGCTTTAATCATGCAGACTGTACACTCACAGGGACTCCTGTCTTTCCTGCGATTCCTGGCAGACCCTGTTCCCCCTGGAAGCCCATCGGCCCTGGTTTTCCTGGAGGCCCTCTTGCCCCGAGCTCTCCTTGTGGACCTGTCACACCCTTTGGTCCCAGTTCACCTCGCTTCCCTGACTACAGTCAACAAGAATGATGCATTTAGAACCTCAATAAAATGAGCAAAAACAGTTTCCCTCCAAACTGGAGCAAAAAAACACATTTATCAAATGTAATGGCTGATTAAACACCCACTGAAGAACAAACTGGGTCTGTTGAGACAATGTGGGGGTGGATCCATGTAGCATCTAGTTGCTGGATAATTACTCAGACGAACACAGTGAGGCTCATCAGCGCTGTCTCTCTAATTACAGAAAGTGTGCTGTGGCTTAACGCAACTTGTCCTTTCCTTGTGGCGATAGCAGCAAACAGGCCAATAAAGCTAAAGCTGCAATGCCTATCTCTAATTAATCCTATTAAACCTGGAATGTGGGGCTCAATCATGTGCAGCTACTCTGACAAGTGCACAACTTGTGAGTGGTCAGGGAGGCCGTCTGGAGCAAGCTTGTGCTTCTAATTACACCAGCTACATGTCTGACACACAAACTATTCAGGAATCTGGTTTGAGGTGCAACATGTGTGTGATATACTGGATAAAGATGCTCACCTCGCCTTTTTGTCCAACTGGACCGAAAGGACCCTGAAAGTGAGGACGTGATTTTAGATGAGCATGTAAAAGTGATTTGATCGACATGACAAAATGTTTTGCGGGGAAACAATCGACTGCAGGCTACTTCAACACATTTTAATGCCAAAATGAGACCAGATGGTTAAAGTAGACTCTTAAGGATCCTGCTAACAAGGTGATGAGTCACTTGGTTACTAGCAGTGTTTCTTGGCTTTGGAGAAAAGCACACAAATTCAGCAAAATACTCACAGGCTCTCCATTCTCTCCTGGTAAACCATCACTTCCTGCCACACCCTAAAAAGACACAAGATTTTAATCATCTATCCAAAATATTTACAGGAATAATCTCCAAGCAGATGCAGGAAAGATGATCCCGGAACATCAGGGAAAGTTTGACTACTGACTTACCATGTCTCCCTTTGCTCCAGAAGCCCCAACTGGACCCTACAGAGTTGGAAAAAAAAACATACAGTGAGTTAAAGAAAAATGAGAGAGAGACGTGTAGAGATTTGTGGGAGAAGGAATGGGGAGTGGCGGGTGGGAGGGGTGGGGGGGTTGGGGTTGAAGGGAAGC